>JBBPJT010000017.1:0-106907 GCA_038088895.1 Xerocomus potaroensis | reverse complement strand
ATTTCTTCACATGCAGCAAGTCTTGTTTTCCAATTTGAATCTCCAAGTCCCTCTATGACGGACTGGGGTATGAGGCCAGTAGCGAGAGCTTCTGCATCTTCTGGAGTATGTCTATATTTGTATGTATCGAGAGCACCTGAGGGAGCCGGTGGAGGAGGCTTTGCGCCTTTAGCAGTGACAACGGGAGCTACTTTCTTTGCTACGGGCGCAGGAGCGCCAGGTTTAGCGGGGCCATCGGCAGATCCATCGCCATCAGCTTGTTGTCCCTTCCTTGCCTAGAATGTGCAACGACATCAGCCCTGACTAACCTCACTACTTAGACGACGAACCAAAAGCCTTAGTGGCTTCCCAACAGTTTTCTTCGGAGGCTCATCCAGTAGAACTCCATCCGTAGCGGCAGAGGACGACATCAGTGCACCAGAGGCCGCTTGAGCTGGTGCCTTCGCGGGAGGTAATTTTTTAGCTGGCTCTTTTGCAGCTGATGATGGCTTCTGGGGCGGCCCAGACCCAACCTTACACTTCACAGTAGCTTTGTCGTAGGCCTCCTTAACCTTTGCCTTCCGCACGTCGGCCAACCCGTCCATGAGCGCATTGAGCGGTCGTTCCCCGACCATCTTCATCAATGTTCCTAAACATACAGCAGCTTCATTACGAGCACCTTCAAAACTATCTTCAAGAAGGGCTGCAAGGGGATCCGTGAGCGATTTAATCTGTCCCGCCTGGACTGGATTTGTCGAAGTCGCAAGACAACGCGCAAGAAATTTCAAAGTTCCTTCCTTCACCTGTGGGTTTTTATTTCCTAACGCTGGGAGCAAATCAGGTATTATATCGGGCAAAGATGTCTGTAAATGCAAGGTGAGATGTCAGCAAGAAAAACGCTTAGGATACTTACCGTCGTGAAAACAGCATCTAGAGCGGCCCCAATAGCATCTGTGACATTAGTCTTTCTCTCCTTCAAGCGTTCCAACATGTGAGGGACCACCACCTCCTTCAATCTTCCGAAAGGACCCATCATACCTCTAGCAAGCCCCTCCATGACATTGGCAGCTGTCATCACACAGTTGATATTGGCATCTTTGTGTATACAAGATGCCAAAGATTTTGCAAGCTCTACTAGTTCTGGTGCATCCCGGATCCGGGGGGAGGTATTGACGAGGGTAAGCAACTCATCTAAAACCTCTTTGCGCTCTTTCCATTTTGAGGATGTCAGATTGGCCTGCAAGTTCGACGGCAATTTGGAAACGATGTCGACCGGTTCCGCGAAGCTGCGTGGATCTGGAAGGTCCAATTCTGTCGAAACAAGATAAGCAGTCGCCAGAACCACACTTGTATCACTTACCCTCCGCTGGTCCAGTATCTGCGGCCTCTCCAGAGACATCCGCATTGGCCTCGGCCTCCCGTTGGTGTGCCCTTGTAGCCCGTTCGGCATTGAGGGTCCCCTTTCCTTTTCCATCCTTCTCCATACTCTCAAATGCCTCTTGTAACTCCTTGACTTGCACAGGCTTGAGCTCAGCTAGCCATGGGTCGATGGCAGGTCCAATATACTGATACAGTGTATGGGTAAGTTGTGTGCCTTCAACACGGACATTTTTGTCTGCATGAGCGAAGATCTTGGGCAGTGCCTTCAAAACTGGTGCAGGTGGTGTCACCTGTGCCCCGAATACTCTGTGGATAAGTGAACGATCAGCGCACCGGGCGATAATACTCTCAGCCACATACCGAAGAACCTCCTTGAGCGCAGAGACGCTGGTTGCGACTGTCTTTGGCTGCTTTGCGGCGAGACCGGGGATGATATCCGCCTACCAGGGGTGAACATGATCAGCACGACTATCCTGAGAGTAACTGACCGAGAACCGATCACACGTACCACCACCCCCGCGCCTGAGTTCTCCACTTCGACATATTGCAAAATAAGTTCAACCGCTTGATTCCTTGTCCCTGCCCTGGAAGAACCAAGGCACTTGTCAACCAGGGCTGGAACCACTGCATCTCTGGTTTTGGCAGCAGTCTCGCCTGCGAACTTGACCAACGCTACAAGACATTCTACGCCTTTCTCCTGTGCCACCGCGTTAGAATCGGTTACTATCTTTTTGAGGAGATCAGGGTTGGATATGTATGGTTTGAATGCTGGGTCCGAGTCAGACGCAGTCGTTTGAAAGGTCTTGATGAGAGACTCATAGCCATTTACACGGGCCTTCCAGTTCTTGTGGGCGAGCCTTTCGGAGATGGATAGCGATGAAAAATCTTCTTCTTGAGGAGGGGGCCCGTCCATGCCCGCACAAAGACTCAGCAGTGGCAAGAGATGAACTTGTTACTCCTCGCGCTTTCGTGACTTGTTCGATTCGATAATCCTAGAACGCGCGAACTTATGTAATGCAACACCACGTGACTCATTCCCACTACCTCGAAGCCAGCGACAGACCAACATCAGTGACAAGATCCCAGACTTGCTGTGCCTCCCTATCTAGAGCGCACTCCTCAAAACAACGCATCGTCGAGATAGAGTCAGAATATCGCTTGAAAACCGTTTCCTCGTCCTCTTTCATGCCGAGGTTGTGGAATACTACCATCAGCAACCCTTGAACATCAGAGATTGCTTCAAACATGGAGAGCTGCGCGTAGTCTGCTTCTGCTGTTAGGAGGGGGGCCAAAGCTTCTTGAAGCTCTGATTCTGGGGGAAATCAGATTCTCTACTAGAGCTGTCATATGAACGTCGCGTTGACACTTACCATTCGAGCCGGACGAGGCAATGATACATCTAGCCAGTGTATGGCAAGCAAACGCGCGGTGTTCCAGTTCGCGTCCAGTTAAAATCTGCTTATTAGTCAGATTTGATCAAACAGAAGATGGTTGGCTTCCCCTTACCTGAGGCAATATCCCTTCCAGCAAGCGTTGGCAGTGCTTCGTCAACCCAAATTCCAAACCAACGTCCGCAAGAAGGGTGATTCCAACTCTATACAGGGGAAATCTGCCTTGAAACTCAGCGTGCCACAGTGATTGAAGCAGTGGTTGAATTGCTGTGACAGCTTGTCCCCGTCGCTGTCAATCAGATGGAATTAACAACAGTTTCACATCCCGAGTATTCTTCGTACACGAGCATACATCACCTGGTGCAACTCGCTATTGATAAAAGGAAGTTGGGCGACGCTATCATCAAGGAAGTACTCTTTCAAAACAAATGTTGAAGATGTCGGCTGGCGGGGCAGTAAAAAGTCACGGAAGAATCTGCGCTGCCCCCTGCACGCACATATAAAATAGGTGGATGTGACAACCACCATGATCAAATCCACTCACCTCCGACTGCTCCTTAAAGCCAATATATGCCAGATCATGATCGCCCACTCTTGATATTGATCGAGCGAAATGCCCCGCCATGTCTCCGGATGGAGGAGCACTGCCAGGGCAATTTGATATGATCCACCTCTAGCTATCTGTTCAAGAATACATGAAGCAGGATGAAGGACAATGCAAATCACTCCACGAACATACTGACCCTGTAAGCCCGGTTAAGTGCTACATTAAGATGATTAGGATCGTTGTCACCAGGCTTGGAGAAAGCCAGGACAAAGGATTCTTCCACCGCCGCAAGATCGTGACATCCTATGATTCATCTAGCAACAATGGTGAGCAGCAATCGCTTGACAAGGCGTACCCAATGTGCTCCATAAAATGGCCTGCATTGCATGTTGCCCGAGCAGCTCCCGTTCACACGAAGCGGCCTTCTTGAGGTCGACCCAATGATCGTACAGTCCCATGGCTTGCACAATTTTTTCAAAACAAAGTGTCAGGGGCTGGCCCTGCCACCGACATTAACCAATGCGTCAGCGTCCTCGTCAGGCATACGAAAGAAACCTACAGTCTGTGGCTGTAGAAGCTTTGCAACATCAAAGAGGACCTCGGAGGGGTGTAGGTCCGGCTGGATTTCATTTAGCAAAGGCGTGTCGCTCAGGGATGAATCTGGAGGTAAGCGATGTAGCATGCTGATTTCCGGACTCATAAGCGATCAACCCTGCAAGACACGGGCTGAACCAACCTGATGCAGTGCTGCAACGTGATACGATCGCCACTCGTACGTGCAACCGTGATTGCCTCTTGCAAAAGCTGAGGTGTGCATGTTCAGTCTGGAAAGTAATTTCTGGAGATGGTTCCCACCTTGCGAGCCGCAGGATATTCCTTGCGAACATAATGCATGCGCACGATGTTGAGTAAAGCATGCTGTCGTATTCCTCTACAAACGGATCGCCACTGTTGGATAATCTGAGAAGGAATCACGGCATACGAATCGTTATGGTCATGGAAGCGTTGTTCAAAATATCTTCGTAAATTTTCGGGACCTATGACATCGTCACCTGTCATACGACCTTTCTCCCAGCTGAGATAGCGTTATAACACCAAAGGAGACTAATTTGGCGAAAAATCTCTCACAGTTCCCAGGGCTCTGAACGTGCCGGTGATCTCAAGTCGGAATTAGTTTTAAAAACCCAGACATCGTTTGTGAGTGGATCATTTCCTATAGGACCGTAACCGGCCTGGTGGTCTCCTGCACACCAAGCCTGATAGTCCCTTTGTAATTGCATTACTCCGTAAAATGAGAGCTTGATAAAGCTCACGAAACAGCGACGACAAAAGTAGCCAAAGATTGAGCGGCGTGCCTAGCCGAGTTCGAAGATGTTATCATGGGATAAAACGGACATACATACGAGAATATTAGGCTGGTATAAAACGCGATATAACTCAGTGAAACTGTCGAGAGAATGGGTGTTGTGACACATGTACCTCTTCTTCACCCTTTTCGATGAATATGGCAGGTGTGCCTGTGGAAGACAGCTCAATGGAAAATGGGCTTGGTGCGGATAGGTAACGCACTGTGGAAAAAATTGGTCAATTGGTCGGCGCTCGTTAATTGGCCTGGCTGTCAAACTCTGGATCAAATGCCTGCAGGACACCGGGATGATAGCACCATACCACTGCCTCGAAAGCCATGAGGAGGTTGCGGACATTGGGAAAATCGGTGTCTGGTGCAGATCGCAGTATCAATAGGATTTGCTGATGGGTCCTTGGTTGCACGACCTGATGGGGCAAAACCGTTTGTGAGCAAGTGGGGAGCAGGAGAGCAAGAGCGCACTTCGGACACTTCAAAGAGTAGGAAGCGATAAATGAACAAGAGAAAGCTTGACGGAAGACTGCTATGAAACTCTTTGAAGACCAGAAGGAAGATGGCGATGAGATCGATGTGATGTGGACGAAGAACATGATGAACTGGAGGGGGAGTCCCTGGTCTGTATTCCATGGTTGGTGGGGAGACACAAAACGGCGGCTTCGTCCTCTTTTGTATCATTTCAATGGGTCCGAAATCAAAGAAAAGGACTGCACCGACAGCTACAGCGGTAAATACAGTGTTATGTTCACCCGCTGACTATCATTCACTCCTGTCAGCGTCCAGCAAAAAAGAAGAGAGTAGCAGTGGACCAGTCATCGGGGCAGAACAAACCGAAACGAAAAGAAAAGGCTTTCGAAAGAGACCACATCTCCATCCCTGGTGCCTCTTCCACTCATGACGCTGGTCTTTCCGAGGGCGATGAAACCTTGTTGGATGAATTCGGGGACACCGTCAACTTCCTCGCCACGCTAGACCAGCAGGGGATAGCACGGTATTCCATCGCATTTAGGATACAGCCCAGGACTAATAGCAATTTACGCAGGACTAAAAAAGAAACAGAACGCCTCCACCAACTCCACAAACCCATCCGCAAACCGAGAATCGACGATCTGCCTTCTGTTGATTCACATGACGAGGACTCTGAATCTTGGAATTCTGACATTGAACCTTCCGACGTAGAGATACGCTCGGGTATTATCCTTCCTGATGAACCACACATCGAAGAACGACCAGTCAAGCCAGACTCCGATACCGAAATGCCATACGAACGTGTCCCGCGGCTGACCAAAGTCGCAGAATCGGAGGCGCGGCGAAGCATTCGTGGTCTTCCAATCAAACTTTCTGATGGCCGAATACAAGTTTCAGAAAAGATAACAGTGGCATCAGTTAGGATTGATACTGATGAAGCTATGGAAGGCTCTGTCCGATCTTCGTCGCCGTCAGTAGTGCCTCCAACAGTGGAAGACGTAGCAACCGGTGCTCGCTTCGGCCGACTAGCTGTCGCAGACGTGCTAGGGAACAGCTCACGGAAGGCCAGAGTTCAGGGTGCGAAGAATCAAATAGCCGGCATTTGTCAAGAAATAATTACCGACCCAGAAAACAGTGTCCGTTTTCCCTGCTTGTTGCGTTTACTATTTCGTCTTATTTGATGTCTTAGTTAGGTCTACTTCGTCGCCTCCATGCCTTTTCGCTCGAGACGATCACGTCCCCGTCGTACTCGGAACCAGTAAAAAATGATATTGCAATACGCAAAATGGCCATTCTATCCCAGCTCGCGGTGTTCAAAGACATCATCCCAGGATATCGGATACGGCCTCTGACGGACAAAGAAAGGGCAGAAAAGGTTAGTCAGATGGTTGCCCAAACACGTGAATGGGAGCAGGGTCTTGTGCTCGTGTATCAATCCTATCTCCGCGCTCTCGAAGCCGAAGCCAAAGGTAGGTGTTACTTTACGCCCCTCGTGTTCTCCTTTTGAGTATCCACAAAGCTAAGAGCGACCTGGCCAATGTTGCCCTCAAATGCATGTGCACCCTTGCCTCAGATGTCACGCATTTCAACTTCCGTGCAAACCTTATGGGATGTATTGTGGGACAATTGAGCAGGAGAACATGGGATGAAGTGGGTTTTTCCCTGTTGTCCAGAGCTCTGATTGATTCAACCTACAGTCATCTGATCTGTGTCTGAACGCGCTGATCAAGATTTTCCGAAATGATCTCACTGGCGTGCCTTCTCTCGAAGCCATACAGTTATTGAACCGTATGATCAAAGAGAGGCATTTCAACGTGCATCCAGAAGTTTTCACTTGTCTTCTGTACCTGCGCCTCAAGAGCGAGCTAAATGTGCGAGCTTCAAACTCGACGATCGATAAAAAGGGCAAGGATGACGGAAGAACAACCAGGGGCAAATCGGCGAATCAGCCTTATCTGAGCAAAAAGGATAGGAAAGCTCACAAAGAAAAGAAGGAGATTGAACGTGAAGTACGCGAGGCAGAAGCGGAAGTAAGCAAAGAAGAGCGGACAAGGAGGGTGAGTAACTGAAGAGATAGGCCACTTTGATTACCTGACAAGGTTTGTAAAAGCACACAGAAACCCTGAAGCTTCTTTTTGTTTTGTATTTCCGAACGCTAAAGAACCCACATCCGACACCTCTTTTGCCAGCGGCCCTGAGGGGTATATCAAAATATGCGCATCTCGTTAATGTGGACTTCTTCAAGGATTTGATGCAGGTTCTCAAGAGCCACATCATACGAGAGCCTAACGAGATCGAATCGGACGCGAGGGGATCACGTAGTTTTTTGGACCGAAATACAGACGTACAGCATCGCTTGCTGTGCATTGTGACGGCGTTTGAACTTTTGTCTGGCCAAGGTCTCTTGTTTCCTTTTGTTGGTTGTTATCAAACGCATTCATGTCTCACTTTGCAATTAGGCGAAGCCTTGAATATCGACCTCGGCGATTTCGTCAATCACTTATATGCCATCATTCTACCAGTCAGCGAGCTCCTGCATGTCGGGGACACATTCGTATTGGAGTCTCGGACAAATCGTTACCCGACTATCGCGGACATGTTATTCCGGGCGCTGACGTTGGCGTTTTCCTCGCGGAGTGTGGGCATGCCCTGGCGGTCTGCGGCATTTGCCAAGCGGCTGATGGTTGCTTCACTGAATTGCTCGCCTACCGTGGCGCTCCGGATACTGGATTTTGTCGAGGGCTTGATCAAGAAAGAACCTAAGCTGGAGGCGTTGCTAACAACAGATGATCGCCACGCGGACGCGGTCTACCTACCAGAAGTTGACGATCCCCAGCTTTGCCACCCGTTTGGAACCTCGTTCTTCGAATTGTTGCAATTACAGCAACGCCACTATGATTCTCGAATACGGGAATCGGCCCGCAGGCTCTCTAGCTATACTAGAACGTAACAATGATTAGATGTCCTAAGGCTCCGGTGAGGTTACAAAATATCTACAGTACTTGATGTTGGAGTGGAGCGTACAAAAACAAAGCAAGCCCAATGAAGACGAAGAAGGTTGAATGGAGTACGAAAAAGATCCGAGCATGCGAAACAACAGTTCAGGGAAGACAATATCCAAACGGGATGAAAAAAACAAAACAAAAAAAACACAAAAAAAATACAATCGTTCGGGGACAATGAAGGTCCGATTGATGAGGACAGGACGGTCGTGAGTCATGACAGCAAAGAAGGCATCATGAATGCCGCCGAATACGACGGCGTGCCTGACAGGGAGGTATCCGCGTTGATAGCTGACAAAGCATAAGATAGAGATGTCTGGGCGGAGAGGGAGGAACGCGGTATGCATTGTCCAGGCATATGGGTATAGGTAGGCAAAAGGGAATCGACATGATAAGCGGACTGTGGGCTGGGTGTCCTTTCCGGGCGGCCAGGATATTTTTGAATCCCGATGAGTTTCGCAGCGGGCATGCTCTCGCACTGCCCTCTGTCCAAATCGTAAAAGACGACTGCAAGGACGGCTTCATTTGCGATAATTTTTTGGACGACACACGTCGGCGAGGCTGTGGTGGACACGTGATGAACATGAGGGGTTGTACTCTGAGTGCGGAGAACTTACCAGAGTCGAGCCACCGACTGCGCGTCAAGGGTGAGTCAGGGAGAAGCAGGGTGGTGGATTGCAACTGATCGTTTCCGGTGGACTCGGCAGACATCATGGTGCAGAGATTCGTTTCTCGCGATGTGCACTGGCCGCGTACCAGAATGGCAGTGGAGCAGCGGACAGTTGTACAGGGCCGGACACTGCATGTGAAAGAGCCCTGTACGCCATGTAGGGCGGGGAAGGAGGGGATATCGATCGGTGGGAGGTGCAGTTTGATTCGCAGGACGACTGCCTGGGATGACTGGGTGAACGGCTGCGTGGAGGATACGAGCGTGTCAACAGGAATGGTCATAGGAGGTATACCCTCTGCCCAAAGAGAAAGCCCTGTGAGAGCGATGGGGGAGGGCGCGGGAGAGGGCTCGGCGGAGAACAAGGAGGAATCGGTGAATAGGAGAGGTGAATCGGGAAGTGTAGGGAGATGGGAGGGCTCGGGAGAATAGTGTGAAGAGAGGTCTAGAGACTGATCGATGGCGGTGTAGAGGGTTGTCGGACAGGAGTGGGCATGGGAGGGCCGAGGGTGTTCATTAGTCCAGTATGAGGAGAGGGGGGAAAGACGGCGAGGATCTGAGCGGTGAGAGTCGGATGCGGAGAGGGAACGCACGCGACGGGAATCGTCGTCGACGCGGTGTGGACGGATGCTGTGTATGTGTGGAAGGGTGTGTTCCGAAGTGGCGTTCACGGTCGGGCTGGAACCGGAACAGATGGACCGGGGTGGGCAACAAGAGGTAGCCGAGGATGCAGAGCGATCGGAAGCCGGGGAATTGTCGTCGAAGAGGCCGGCAGGGGTGAGGAGATGAGTATCGGGGGAGTCCTCTGCTTTGATGCTTGGGAGGAGTGCGGTTTCGAGGGAGAGCTCGTCACCACCCGCGACGAGATGGTATTCTGTGGAGAAGGGGTGAGGACGGAGATGAAAAGGAAGGATAGACGATAGACCTGGTTCACCCTTCCACATGTTGCGCAAGACCTGGATGTGGCTCGCGACCTGTTTCTTTGAACGGTCGACGCCGTTCTTCTGGAGATAGTCGACGAGGAACTGGTTACGCCAACGGCTGCGTCCACGAGAGTAGGTTGCCCATGGAGATTCCCAATACTCACGTAGGCCTGTGTGAGGGGTGAGGATTGGAGAAGGAGGAGTTGAGGAGAGAGGGAGACCTTGGACGAATATACGTTCGATGTCCTCTGGCCAGACTTCGGAAGAGCCGTCCTTGAGGAGTTTTCTGTGTTTGCGCTGGGGGGTGAGGGATTTGGAGAAGGAGTCGTGGTCGAGGATGGCGGGTAGTCTTGAGGCACGCATGGGAGAGGGGATGGGGAGGAGGAGGAGAAGGAGAGACGGTGGATTATATAGGAGAAGGCTAAAGATCCGGATTGGCATGACTGACCCGTTGGCTCGGATACACATAAATTGAAAATGCCCTGAAATTGGCGAAAGATGACCGATCCGGATGAAAACAGAGTTCAGCACCCACGCGGAAATGGAAAGTGCCCGCCACAGAAGCGGAGTGGGACCGTGGGAATCGGATCGAGAGATCTCTCTAATTCTGCTCTCTGATCCGGGGGTGCCGACGTGCACGGGCCAGAACCATCCGGAAATCGGAGTTTAAAATTATTTTCGTCGCCGCTCCAATTTCACCCTCTTCCTCGATGCAACGATGGCTGCGCCAGAACGTGCAGGCCTATGACGAGCCGGACCGTGTCCATGCCGATGTCGAGGCCGCACTCGCCCGCTTTCCTCCCCTCAGACCGAAATCGGACGTGTACAGTGCGTCGCTCGGCTTCTCATCCGGCAACTCGGCTCACCACCCTCTTACCCAGCTTACGACGACGGCCGCACACAGCTCCTCCTCTGTCTGCACGGCCTGCTCCCGATATCCTTCAGGGGTTCCCACTACAACATTCCAGTAGCGCTCTGGATCACGAAAGATTACCCTCGAAATCCCCCCATCTCCTACGTCGTACCCACCCCAGATCTCCTCATTCGCCCCACTACCCACATCGATCTCAGCGGTAGATGCACCTCACAGTACATCCAAGATTGGTCTCGAAAACCAGAGGTACCGCCCTTTCTCTCTCCCCCTTCGCATCATTCACACCCTCCAGCCCTGCAGCATCGCAGCTCTCCTCCTCGACATGCAATCTCAGTTTTCCCGCTCACCCCCCCTCTACGCCAAACCCAGGTCTTCCCACTCAGATCCCCCGCCAC
This sequence comes from Xerocomus potaroensis, assembly GCA_038088895.1. Taxonomy (NCBI): domain Eukaryota; kingdom Fungi; phylum Basidiomycota; class Agaricomycetes; order Boletales; family Boletaceae; genus Xerocomus; species Xerocomus potaroensis. Next base: position 95,918 of record JBBPJT010000017.1, on the reverse strand, counting down.
GCCCTCCTAAACCCTTTCCCTCCGCAAGCCCGCCTGTGCCCCCCCGTCCTGCCGCCACTTCCCCAAGTCTCTCGCAAGTATGCTCTTCTCCTTCTCCTCTCCCGCCATCCCTTATTCGATCTTCAGTCAGACCTCTACAATCGTCCCCCGCCCCCGTTGCCCACCCAGCCTCGCCATGACACGCAGCCCCCCCAGTATCATCCATCATCATCCATCGGAAATATGGCCCGATCATCCATCCAGCAGTCCTCCGACTCTTCCTCTCCCATCAGTCCTAATTACCGCTCTTCAATACCTCCGGAGACCCTGCCCTACCCAATCGTACAAAGTCCGCCAGCGCATGCTCCACCTTTCGCTATCACCCAATCCACACATCACGTTCCTCAGTCTAATCTTCACACTCCGCCCCTTGTTCCTATCATCCCGCGTCAAAACCTTCTCGAGGACGAGTCTCCTGCACATCCCCCTCTCTCCGCTCCCGCTCCCCCACGCCCTCCCAATCCAGAACTCCTCCATCTCCATGCCCAGGTCCATGACAAAATCCACTCCGAGTTCTCTGCCTTGTCTCAGCTCATGCACCTAGAAGCCGATCGGTTGCGTACCCAGCAGTCGGATCTTCTTGTCGGCGAACCCGCCATCCGAGATGAAATGGCGCGTCTCGAGGCTGTGAGAGATGTTTGCCGTAACGTCGCGACTAGGCTGCAATCCTCTGTACAGCAGGCAGAATGCAACCTCACAGACTTGCGTCGAAAGGGCGATCCAGACGTAGACGAGCTGCTCTGTTCAACCAGCATCGTACACAACCAGCAAGTATCCCTTTTTCCTTCTCCGGTCGCCACTTACGGGGTTGCGCATAGGCTGATCAATTTGATTGCCGAAGACAATGCGATCGAAGATACCATTTACCATTTGCATAGGGCTTTGAATACTGGCCGCATCGATCTAGAACGCTTTTTGAGGGTGAGGGTTCCTCTTCATCTGTCGTATGTTGCTCATATCCCCTTTCGTTGTCCAGACGACCCGCGTGCTCGCAGAAGAGCAGTTCATGAAAAGGGCCCTCATCCGGAAGATCCAGATGGGTATGCCGATGGGAATTAGCTTGCACTATTCCTAGTCGTAGTAATATTCGGGGTAGTGACCAAATATGACGAGATCCATTATGCATCATGCCTAGACTGGATCTAATGGGGTGCTCGGCGGCATACTTGCCTTTTGCGCCAAATTCTAGGCCAAGCCAACACGACTTTATCTTGGGGTTTGTTCCTCAAAAAAAAAAAAAGCTGACTGCGGTAGTGTGGGTAGCGCCGCCGTGCTGCGGTTCGAACCGACGACCTTGTGATCCACTATGAGTGGCTGGGATTCGTTCCTGGCTAGTACGCCATCCCTTTAGCAGTGCCTCTGGCAATTGTTCCAAACCGGACTCGGATCTTCTGACAAGGTTCCGACTGGGAAACGACCATACGGCGTATCGCTTCATCGAACCACATTTAATTACTTGTTTCACGAGAACTTCACCATATATACTTTACAAAAATGAACCAAGCAAAACAGAATGACAACCCGGGCTACCAGGTCAAGGGGTTCTTGTCAACAAGTAAATTTGCACGCCGACGCCTTCGCACCAGATAGCAGATCAGGCGACGTGGCCTTCACCCTTTTCCGCTTCACTACGCACCCTCTTCCGATACTCTGGTCCCCTTCCTGTGCTCCCTACCCATCTCCACACGCGGTGTTCATCACCACCTTGTACCTCTTCTAGATTGACCCTGACGTTTGCGTTACCCTCCACAATCCGTTCCACCTGATCCCATAGCCTTTTTCTAGCCGTTATTGAATGCTGCTCTTGCAGAATAAGATCACGGAGCTGGAGAGAAGACAAATACGGCTTGGGTGCCGTCACGGGGTCCGTATGGTGGGCAAGCTCTTGATTACGCAACGTGTCAAGAACGATTTGGACTAGTTCCGCGATACGCTTGTTCTCAATTTGGCGTTGGGCGCGGGACCGTCGGAAGGCATAGAGCATGCAGGCATTCACAAACAATACTGCTTTTGTGAGCACTCATTGAGTGGTATAATGAATCGCTTTACCAAAAAAAGTCGCTCGCCATCGTAACCACACTTCCCGCAATCTCACAGTCACCCTGCAATTCAGGGTTAAATTGCCAGTCTTGTGGGCCACATAACGGTGTCCGCTGATGCAAATTTGGTGGTGTGTGACAATAGAAATGATTGTGATTGCAAACTCACGACATGTCCTCCCCAAATAACACACTTCCCCACTGCACGAGTTGTTGCATGGCTTCGTCAAATGTATCGTCAAAGGTTTCTAGAAGCTGCGGCTGCAGAGCCAACGCTATCACTCATAGCCCACAGGACAAAAAGACGGGCTAACGAACCGCAGTTTTCTGTTTCATCGTCTCTCGCAAGACTTCCACTTCCATACCCCACTCCCTGGCATCACCTCCTTCACTATCAGATACTGTCAGCTGGCCCTCTACGCCCGCGCACACTCTTCTCCCACGCTCCTGCCCAAGAAGGGCTTCGATCGCCTTCCCCAACGCGCCGATATTCCTCTTCCGTCTCGGATCTTCAACGCACCGGGGTGGGAATGCAACAGGGCTCAATCCGGGTAGCCCATCGGCCACCTCAGAAATGAAGTTCCAGACCAACTCGACAGCAGCTGATGGCGCGGTTCCGAAAGGTGACAACAGCGCAAGAATGGGGTGCGGACGCAGTAAATAGCCGCTATTGCACGTTACCATGTGTCGATTGCAAGATGCATATTCTGGGCAGGGCATGCATGCCGATGGGTGTGGTAAGGGGATTAGCGAAAGTATTGGGCATGCCCTTCCGTCTTTGGTAGTGATTGCATCAAAGAGCTCCGATGGCAAGTTCAAAAGAGTCCGATTCGCTCGATCACATGGTGCTATGGCAGAGAGATGAGTCTGAAATTCTTGCAAAGCTCGACTGCTGTTCGATCCTGCGTCACAATACCCAATGGAAGCAGACTCGATCTTGTAGTTGATGACAATGCTGGAGGTAACGAGAAAACAAATCGTATACAGGAGGGTCAGTGAAAAGTGTTTCAGCTTCGCGCCCAGGCCACGACGGTGAACGACACCATGCGGGTTGTCCGGAGCTATTGACGTCGCTTGCTTGTCAAGCATCGACTCTTCGACCCCGCTTTCCGCGATGCTATTTGGCGGTGCAACCAAGCCCACGTCACGATTCACGGCCCTGGAATCCACATCTGCATTGGGATATTGTAGCGGTTGTTCGGGTGCACCGGCTGGGCTAGATTGATGAATCGAGGGAGCAAATGACGTTCTCTTGACGGGAGGCGACCATGCGAGTGGCTGGCGAGGAATGCCCAACGGGAGCTGTGGGTCAAACTTGGACTGAGGAGGTGACCGTTGGGATGGCGAGGGGAAAAGTGGCGCTTTGGTTGGCGACGATGGTGGCGAAAGTTGCGGCGGCGCAGACATAGAGTGGCGAGACTTCTTGCGGGCAGTACTTTTGCGCATTGTCCTACGAACAGGGGACGGCCGTGTGGGAGACGAAGATTCGGCACCAGACTGGAAAATGTTGTTGTCTTCCCACCCACTATCATCTGCCAGCTGTGAATGGTGAGGCCAAACCGGTGAGTTAGGTAGACTGAGACACACTGATTTCCGACGTGCTTCAGTATTATCCTAAGACATGTCAACACCATCCAGTGATGAACAAAACGAAACAAGTTTACCGCTTTCCTCTTCGTGACTTTCCGAGCTGGTAGTTCCTCTTCTTCCGGTTCGCTTTCTTCCACGAGGGTGGGTACATTAGCATGAGCTTTCGTGCTTGGGATGCCACCCAAGTTCGGCTGAGCAGACGAACGGCGGCGCTTTGGCTAGATAGGAGATAAGTGCAGAATAGGGAGTGGGTTCGCGTGGGCCCTACTGGTTCTGGTTTTCGCGACACTTCTTCGTTTTCTGGAGCTCTGGAGAGTCTTCTGGAGGACCGCCTGGCTACCTAGACGATGATGAGTTGAGACCAACAAGGAGAGTAATTAGCCACCTTTGTATCTGTGGTGAGTGGCCGGCCTGTCAGGCCGTCCGTAATCCCATCGTCACTAGCAAGACTGTTTTCTCTCTTTAGCTTCTCTTTCCGGAGTTTTACAACCTTTGGTCCGATTTCGTCAAGAAAAAGCTGCACTAGCTTTGCTTTGGTGTAGGGAGTTGGATAACGGATCTGATGGTGGGAAAGAACCCCTAGTAACTGAGATACGGTCAATGTGCTCGGATCAAAGTCATTGTCGAGATAGTCTCCCTGGCCGATGATTTGTGTAGCGGTCAACGACCTCGACATCGTGGCCGTTTCTGCGGGAGTCGTCACTTTGCCTCGCAACTCGCAACCCACACCCACCACACCACGATCACGTGCCCACACCGGTAACACTACCGGCTCATGTCAGTTCATTCACAACAACAATACCAGCCCTCCCATGTCCGAGCATACGAACTCAGTGCGAAGCATACTCCATATGTGATCACACATCGGACCGGGTCTACGAGTGGCAAACACTGCCTTTGGTACTGACGCATCTCCGGCATCGTCACTCTGTTCCGTCCGAGACATGATACATAGCAGGGACAGTAAGGATGACAAACGTGGACGTTTTGGAGGACGTGTTAGGCACACAACTCACGAGACCAATGATATCACGGCGCAAACTTTGGACGGGTCAGCCCCGATGGTCCGAACCACTGGCCACTGATCTGACAGACACGATGAATATATCAGAGTCAAATTCTCCCGTAAAGTCGTGGCGAGTTTACCATCAAGTTCCAGTATGCCCAGGGAAACAGGTCCTGAAAACAAATGCATGAACATTAGTCGTGCCGCCCCGCAGTCATGCACTGGATCATACCTTCTTCATGTGGTAGAACAGTCTGAACGTCTGCGAATCAATATCGGACCGAAATGGACGACAGGTTAGGGCTGACCTTCTCGGTTGTATTTGATCGCCCAAGTAACTCGCAAATGTCTCCTTCGGCTCTAAACCGTACTTGAATTCGGCCAGCATCAATTCACCATAACCTGTAAGCAGCTGTAGCAGATCTTTTAGAACGCCGAGTCACTACACAGCCCAAAAAAAAACGGACCGGACAACTTGTATAGCCATTATATTGGGCGCTGCTGAGAGACCCGCGGTCCAAAACAGAAAACAGATTTTCCGTGAGCACAGGTACCTGTGATGTAATAGCCGCTGCCGTCTTGCTGGTTGGTAAGGAGGAACAGTCCCCCAGGGAAAAGATGTTGCTAAACTCGGGTTTCACGTGTTGAAGAGTCGAAGGATTCACTTCCACCCATCCCGCAGCATCTGCTATGGGCGAGTTTTTGATGAAATCCAACGGCCCCATAGGAGGCGTCGCATGCAAAAGTGAATATTCGCGATCAACCGTCGCGCCATCAGCCTTTTTGAAGGTCGCTCTGCGGTTTGAAGCATCAACCGCAACAAGGTTGTGTCCGAATTCGGCATCAATACCTCTTTTAAGCCGTAGAGCATTGAGCGCATCTGAGTATTTTTTTACACTGAACATCGATGGCATTCCCGTCATAAATGTGATGTTGATGTGATTGCCTCTCCCAGATTTCCTGTATCGGTCCCAAGCCATCCACATTATCTTCTGTGGAGCTAAAAGCTACTTGAGTAGTGAGCATAGCACTTTCCGAAAATGTTGTCACCTCCTGCACATTTGATGATGCCTGCTGGTTGCGTGAAAATCGCATCGCCGTGTTGCAATGAATCAATGTTTTCCCAAGCTTTGTCACATGTATCAAACGAGTAAATTGATGATACACCGGAAGCAGGGTCAGCGAGAGCCTGTGATAAGCCTGTGACAGCATCCCAGTTGACCTTCAAACCCGCGGCGATTACAAGTGCTTCGTATGTTATTGAGCGGCCCGCTGAAGTCGTCACAGAAGACGTTGTGGGAGAAAACGTGGCCACATCTTCCTGGATATGTGTTATGTGGGGTGGGAATAACGAACGAAGTGGGCGTCTAAACTCGTGTTTGGGACGAAGCCCTGCGCCCACGAGAGTCCTTGGAACAAATGAGAGGCAAACTGCTGTACGCAGGGGAAAAAAGCTCACCACCCCGGCTAAGACACAAGTATAGTTGAACGGTAAGCTCACACGATGAGATGTGGTCCTGCTTGTCTTACTTGGTAATAGTGAAACTGGGCCGCATCAAGAACCGCGATATCGTCATGGTTTAGACGTTTATTCGCCGTCAAAAAACGGTTGTAGATTTGATTTGCTACAGTCAATCCTCCAGAACCTAGATGGCTTGCATGGGCTGTCCCTCGAATAAATCGGCTAACGAGGACCCACCTCCACCGATAACGACGACCTTGAAGTTGTTCTTCGCAGCGGCTGTACTCGCGAATCGGGCAAGTCGAGTTGCCTGCTGCGGGAAACGAGTGGATGTGTGGGCGGTTAACATCTGTGGCTTGGGAAGAAAGGACATGCCCATGCACGACATGGCGGCCCTTATCTACCACCCCTTCCGATTAATCTCGTGGTAATAATCGGAATAATCGGCGCAATAATGGCGAAATGTGATGTGATCACCACCAGTGGACATGTGTCAATGTTGTGCTGCGACGTGTCCCAACGTTTCACCCTTGCTTGTCGTCCTGTCCTGATCCCTGACTTTGAACACAATGGGAGAGGGGAGAGTCCCTCGCTCTAGGACATCCTATCTTGTTGTCCTTATTCGTTACTGGTACATGCTGTTGATCACGTTCGGAGCGCCGTCGGACATGCATGCCATAATACATTTCTGTTGTCCATAGGCATCACCACAACGGCGAGTGCGTTGTATTCAGAGCGAGGCGTTGAGCGTGAGCGTGTAAGTTACTTGCCATGCGGCACTGAAGTTGTGCAAGTGTGCAACGAGCTATGTACATTGACAAGGTCGCACACAACTGACACCGTCTCCAAGAACTTGGCACTGCGGGATTGTTCCATCGCGTACATACTACACAATACACCTTCACCGGCTAAATTTCGACGACTTGAACACCAGAATGGCCACTCAACCAGGACAAGATGCCAAGTTTTTTCAGCGCGGAAAAATCGAGGTACAGCACCTTAGTTGGGCTTCTGTGGTCACCACACAACTACCTCTGCTCAGGAATTTCGTGCTGAGCTTCAAGCCGCAGAAGCAAGGGACAAGAAATTTCAGAAACGGAGAACGGTTCTTAAAAAGATTGTGGCAAACATAACTATGGGGAACGACAGTGCGTGATTTGTTGTCTGCTCTTCGTTGTCTTGTCTTCAACGCATTCATTAATTAGTGTCACCACTCTTTCACGACGTTGTCCAATGTATCGGTACTCCTCTGTTGGAGATAAAAAAGAGTGAGTATTACAGTACTCGACCCTTACTTCCACCGAAAAGTTAACCTATGGCAGTGGTTTATCTCTACCTTGTCAGCTACGGTCGATCCAAGCCAGAGCAAATACAGGTTGTAATTCCGAGCTTTCTGCAGGTACACTTGTGCATGGCTTATCAAACGCATGCTCATGTCTTCCCTATAGGACTGCAATGACCGTAATCCACTTATCCGGGCGCTCGCCATACGGACAATGGCATACATACCCATTCCCGTAGTGACCGAGTCGCTTAGCGAACAACTGCGGCATTGCATCAAGGATCGAGATCCTTATGTACGCAAGACAGCTGCTATCTGTGTCGCGAAACTTTATGCTGCTGACCCCAGGAAAACAGAACGGGGAGGGTTCGTGGAAATGCTCAGAGATATGATGCTCGACGCCAATGCGACAGTTGTCGCAAATGCCGTTGCAGCTCTCTCAGAGATCGGGGATCGTCAGGATGGTGTCATCTTCCGCCTGAACCTCACGATAGCAAGCAAGCTAATCGCCGCTCTGGGGGAGAGTTCAGAGTGAGTCAGTTCCTGCAATGCCTCTGGCTTTGTTGATCTGGTGTCAAGGTGGGGACAGATATATATTCTGGATTCTCTGCTCCGTTATGTCCCAGAACAGCATGCCGACGCCGAAATAATGGCGGAAAGGGTGATTGTTCAGCTGCAACACGCGAACTCAGCCGTCGTTTTGACTACCATAAAAGTTCTCCTGTATCTCATGAACTACATGGAGAACCGAAAACTCATCGACCACATCTGCAAGAAGATGGGTCCGCCACTAGGTAATGTACTTGGCTCTATTTGGAAGTATGGGACAGTGAACATTATCCCTTAGTCACACTGCTGTCCTCCGGTCCAGAAGTTCAATATGTTGCTCTGCGCAATATTTTGCTTATCATTCAACGGAGGCCAGCTGTGTTGAAAAACGACGTCAAAGTCTTCTTCTGCAAGTACAACGATCCGATATATGTCAAATTAGCAAAGCTGGAAATTATGTACCGACTGGCACGTGAAGAGAATGCAAGAGAGGTGTTGGCGGAGCTTGAAGAGTGTGTGTCTCATTCTGCCCTGGAATGAACTACTTAGAGTGATCTATAGGTACGCGTCAGAAGTAGATGTCGACTTTGTTCGCAAAGCCGTGCGGTCGGTCGGTCGGCTAGCCATCAAGGTCGAGGCGGCGGCGGACATGTGTATTCAATCCATTCTTACCCTAATCGAGACCAAAGTCACGTACGTCGTCCAAGAGGCCATTATAGTGACCAAAGATATTTTCAGGCGTTACCCGGGCAAATACGAGGGGATCATCCCGACGCTCTGCGAGAACCTCGACGCCCTGGAGGAGCCTGAGGCCAAAGCATCTATGGTGTGGATACTGGGTCAATTCTCAGACCGGATTGACAACGCTGATGAACTTCTGGATGACCTGGTGTATAAATTCTTGGAAGAGACCGTCGAGGTGCGTAGTTGGCATGTGTGATGCAGTATGTCAGTTGAGCAGGGCTCAGGTTCAACTTGCGCTTCTGACAGCTGTTGTCAAGCTCTTCATCTATAAGTCCTCTTCCGAAACCGCAAAGGCGTTGGTCCACAAGGTGTTAAAGTGGACCACCGAGGAAATAGATAACCCTGATTTGCGGGATCGGGGATTCATGTACTGGAGAATGCTTGCAATGAACCCGACGGTAGCTGGCGAAATCGTTCTCGCAGAGAAACCTCCTATCACAACAGATTCGGACCGAATGGATCGTGGTGCACTTGATCAACTATTGCTACATACGGGCACGCTCGGTAGCATCTACCACAAAAACCCAGAGGTTAGTACAAATTCGTAGACCACTTGCTAGCACCTTACCTATGATACAGACTTTTATTCGCAATGCAGCTGGGAGAGCACTGGTGGACAGTCCTGCGCTCAATGCTACCTCTAGAACAGTTCTTATTCCCCTGGCACGCCCACAGCTTCCGACTGCTGCGGTTTCTGTAACTGGACCTGGCCCCATTGAACCACATATGCGGGATCAAATTAATGATACATCTCCTGATGCTCCAAACACAGAGCCTGAAGTACATTCACAGGGAGCTGACCTGCTAGAAGGAGCAACAGCAGAAGGCGCTGATGGTGCTGGTGATAGCATTGTGGATGGTGATGATGATGATATAGGCGATGGACCGGCTACGGATCCATATGCTAATCTGGATGGCGCATTTGGGGGATATCAAGTAGACCAGCCTCATCCGATGGTCGGGCGACGGACGGATGTGGATGACTTGGATAACCACAGATTGTTTTGATGCATTCTCACCTGGAGTGTTATTGAGGTCTTCAGCCCATATGCTAGCTATCTGAAACAATGATTGGCGTGTATGTAAGATACAGGTATACTATTGGTTGAAAACGTGTAGACACTGAGCGAAATCAGCCAAGCATAGAATGAATTCTGTCTGCGACAGCTACGAGAGCATTCTTGGGTCGCAGGGAGTTGTAGTGCTAGAAACGCCAATCAGCGAGAGACACTGAGTTTTCAAAAAGACCCACCTCTCCTAGTCCATACATGCGGCGGTGAAAGCTAATACGAGCGATTTTTGTATCCCGCGAAAGATCATCAAGCAAATTTCCGTCGGGAGTGTGAGTTACCACTGATGGAGTGCTGGCTTGTATGACCTGGATGGGTATATTATAAGCCCGACTGAGTGCCAGGATCTCCGGCTCTCCGCCCCATGCAGCAGTATCTCTGATAGCCAGGCAGTATTGTTCGAATCGCCTCGCATCCATGAGTCCGGTATTCTCGGTTGCTCCAACTCCGTCCTCTCCTGATATTGAGGGTAGGAAAGGAAGGAAGTCGTCGGGATGTTGCAAGATATAACTAGATGCTGTGAGACGGATCGCTGTGTAATTTGCCTTGTCCGCTGGCAGAATGTTAAGGATAGCGAGTTGGTCAGCGATGGCAGAAAACAGACAGTGACCGTCTGGATTTATCTGTGAAACGGACCGCTTGTAGTTTGGCTAGGAGCGTTGGTACAAAGTACAGACCTCGTGAATTTGCATACCGAGATGATCACAAGTCCGTCTGATGGACGCGGCTTCCTGTCTTATCTCGCGTTCTACCTGTGCATCTACTTCGGGATTCGAGGGCGGCGAGCTCTGAGCTAGAGAAGCCACCTTACGTGCCTATAGAAGGACCCGCGATGAGCACTGTCCGAAGTAGCATTCTGTGTCCCGCCTACCTGTCTCGCAAGATGCCGCACCTTGGAGCTTTGCTTCTTGGGGGCTCTTTCCTCGACGACCTTGTCTAGAGGGGCGTCTTGTTGGTCTCTCGAGTCGAGCTCGGCGAGTAGATCGTTCATCAGCTCGTCATCTAGTATGGATGGTGGGGGGGCCAACTTCGTGTCCGACGAAGCTGTCGACCTCTTTGACTTGTTTCTGGGCATTTCGATGAGTTCTGCTGGTACAACCGAACCGAGTGTGGTGGTAGTACAGCCACCGCCGATCAAGACCAAGACCACCAAGACGACGACTACGATGGACTTGGACAACCAGCTGACAAGCACCGAATGTGCATCCAGGCTGCGCTCACTTTTGGCAGAGATCTCATCCAATCCCACCGACGAACACTGGAAAACTTTACAACTCGCTTGCAAACATCTCGCAGACTTGCTGCGTGTCAGAAATGGACCAGGTCCGTCCCACATCGTGCCACAGACAATCAACGATATCGACACCATCCCAACAGAAGATAATCATACAGCTCTCGGAGCAGCCACCTTGCCACAAGACCTCACCTCTCTTCTTTCCAAAGCACTCGATGGATCATCAGTCCCAACCAACACTCGCGCCCCATCCGTACTCGAAATTCTTCGTGTCAGCGCCAACCTCTGTGTCGAACACGGTGAGCGCAGTCATGTTTCGGGAACGCTTCGCATTCTCGCCTGACTGGAGTTCAGATCAAAATAGAGGACATCTCTTGGAAGCACGCTTTCCCCAGGCAGTCGTATCGTTACTTGAAGGCTACGTAGATCGTATACCAGCACAACCCCAAACAGACCCTCTGCCACTATCCGTCCCACACCTGCAGGTTATCAGGACCTCCATCGGTTTTCTCCTCAATTCCTCTCTCGGCTACGGTGCGTCTACACGTCCAACCGACGCGCTGTACACCGATGTTAGATTCACCTATAGAACCAGTCAAGTTTCGCCTTACGTCTCTCGAAGTCGCCACGACCCTCGTCCGGTTGTCATCTGCAATATACCCCGTCGGTGCTTGGATGAGAAGTCCAGCGAGTCTGTTCCCAAAGGAGTCGTCCGAACTCGACGGCAATGCGGAGCGTGTGGCAGAGTCTTGGGCCCTCCGTATCGGACTCTCTAATTGGACTTGGAGGCTCATCTCCGAACTCAGGGATGATGGTTTGTTTGTTTGGTGATCCATACTTGCCCGCTTTTCTGACTCTTCCGCAGCACATCCGCTTTTTGATACCGACGTCCTGCCTTTCCTCATCCAGCCGTTGATCGCTTTCACGCCTCCACTACTAACCTCCCCGCCCCCTCCAGATTTCGCGCGACCATCACAGCTCAGGACATCTCTCTTACACGCCGACTTTGATCTGCTCTCGGAAGCTTGCTCTCACCTCGAGTCCCTCGCACTAGACGTCGAGGACATCCGACTCTCCCTGGCTCGCGGATTTGTCTTTCCCGCAGAACATCAAAACGTCCCATGCCTATCCATCGTTCTAAACTTTATTGAACAAGGAAGCTATGCACCACTTTGGTATGTACAACATGAGACCAGTTTGGATGACAGCGAGGTTCGGAACCAAGAGAAAGCTTTCGATGACTGCAAGGCCGCTGTGATCAAAGCAGTGGTGGAAGTGTCCGGAGAAGAGAAGAACACAGATGTTCTTTGTGACGACTCGGAAGAGATATACCCCGGTGGCAAATTCGTTTGTCGTATGGTCAATTGGATTCGAGTTTTTGTTACCTCGGGCAGCTATGGCAACCTTAGGGATGACATGGTTATATGTGCGACTCTTGCTCTTGGAAATTTGACGAAAAGAGGTGATTATATTATGGCAGTACTTCGACGTATTGTTGAACATCCGATACTTGCAGAGTTCCATGCAACCCTATTACTATCCCCACCACATAGCATCGCTCAGTTGCTGTCCTCAGTGGTTCTACTCTCTCCAGCTACAGACCTCAAGCTGAAACATGGCGTGATTGGCCTGCTCAAACACCTTTCCCAAGCATCTGTTCATTCTCTTCTTAATCGCACAGCTCTCAGCAATGCTGGGATAATCGAGCGTATCGTGGCAAGCGGGGTTTGGGATGATCGTAGCGATGTCATGGCAGACATAGTGCAAGTCAACGCTATTGGCGTTGTTAAGCATCTATGCAACAACAGTAGTATGTCTGGTTCGTTTCACGCTCTTCTTCTTTCTGACAGTACGCTCGGTTCAAGTCGACAATTCATTCGCTGTCGTGTTGCCGTCAGATGACGTAGTTACCGCAGAAGCGACAGGGCTCTTGCAGCTTCTGGCTTTGATTAAGCGATCTGGCACAGTTGCCGTGAAAAGCGAAGGCACACGTGTCATTGTAAACCTTGTCAAGTCCCTTTGGTCCAGTGACCCCTTGGCTGAACAACGGAGTGCAGAAGAAAACCAGACGAGGCAACAGAAAAGGGAGCGGGCAATGCAAGCGTTGGCCACACTACCGTGTGTTGACGCCCTTGTCGCCCTCATCGGCAGGAGCACAAAGTATCCAATTCTTATCAACGAGGCTATTGTTGCATTTAGTTTGTTAAGTACCCATCGGGATGGTGGTAAGCACATCGCCTTAGTGTACAACGTCCCTGTTCTCACCTGAATTAGGCCAGTTAGTCTTGCGTGCACTCATAGCGCCTTTGCCTAGTGAGACAGCCCCTGCAATCCCAAGTTCTGCAGCGATGTCAACAGTAGCAAGTAGCGAGACAGGATCACCTATCATCACTTCTCCTCCTGCACGTAGCCGCGCTCCGTCTCAGAGACGTGCCCTCGACCAACTTTTGAACATTCTGCGCAATGGTGGAGATGACGGCGGGTCCAGTCCCAGGCAATCGGAATTACCCTCGTATCCTGTTGAGCTTCGCATCAACATCTGCGCTTTGCTTGGGCAACTGGGAAAACGCACGAGCGGAGAAGAATTGGAAACTGTCAAGGACAATGCCAGGTCCTTCCTAGAGGAGTTGTCGAAATTGAATATCAGCACGGGAAAAGAAAATATGCTAGCGACCGCGGCGAAAAGGACTCTTGATTTGTGGACATGAGGAAGGTGGTATCAGGGAAATGGATGCATGTATTTGTGAGTATCTACGACCCCATATAAATGTACCTTATGTACTGGTAGACTGGGCTATAAAGTGATCAACTATACCAGCAGCAACCGCCACAGGCCGACCATCATCATGATCCCAGATCGTTTCCAATGTGCAGCTCACCACAGCCCGTGATATTGCATCGCTAGTTTTTGATAAGTACTGACCGATATTAGGAAATCGGGTATGATGGAGCCACGAGCTGGCATGGAAAAAAAATGAGTGAGACCCAACCGACGTGCATATAGTGGAGATGATCGATGGACCCCTCTCTCGGGTAAAGATGAGTGAACGTTTAACAGCTCGGAGCAGAGAGGAAGGATTGGGGACGCAGTATCAACAAGAGATGACACTTGTACCAACTTAATGATGATGACTGTCGGTGCCCGTTAGTTGTCAACATCTATTAGGGATATTATCACGCGAATGTCTCGAAGGAATAAGAAATGAGAGAGAAGTATTTGCAGATGCAGCAGGTGGTATACCAGGAGACAAGAACCCATGTTTCGAGCAATAGCGATAAGTTACAACAGCGCCGATGCACGATGCGGGTGCAAGTAATGATCGCTGTCAGTGAGTCGATCCATGTGCCGTTTCACAGATACTGGATTTTTTTGCTGCGAATCACTTGTAGCAGTCCCAAAGTCTTTCGACCGTGAATGGACGTACTCGCAGCGAAGTTGACAATGCTCCTAACAACCAGACTGGTTCAAATGGTGAAAACGAGTGACAAAACTAAAAGTGGTGTAACCGACAGTCTGGGTTGATACAAGTGTCGCCTTTCTAACGCTGAATGCTCGCCTCTATGAATAACTTGCGGTCAAGTTCAACAGCCTACTACACTGCATTCTTAGAATCTCTTAAAAGTGACGGTGAACCTGACAGTAAGGGTAGGTGAAGAAGACACTGTTGGTGAATATTCACACTGTGGCTAATAAATGTTGTTAGTGGGTTGTTGCAAGTGTTATTTCATAGTGGTTTATTGATTCGGGAAGCTGCGTCGGCGCAAGCCTTGCTTGTTGGATACAGACTGGAACAACATTTAAACGTGGCTATGGACAGAACAAGTGGAAAGCAGTATCGAAAGGAATGTCGTCGTGCTCGCCCGAAAAAGGAAATATACCAATTGCTACAGGGGTGTGGCCATTCTCGGACACCCATCACCCGATAACGCGTCCAGAGTCCAGATTTTTGCATCAGGATCAAGTAAGGTATTTGACATTCAACCAGTGGCACCCGCTCGAGGCAGCAACGTGTGGGCCCAGGTCGGGCTTGAAGCCTAGGCCAGGCCTGGGAAGGCTCAGGTCCATCCAGAAGTGGAGCCTGGGCCTTCATTGACGGACCTGCATTTATCAGTAGCCAGAGCAGGGCTGGGTGGATGCAGTGCGTGAGAGGTGTGGCCGAGTGAGAAGGCAGCTCACCCAAGACACTGAAATTGAGGGACAGGTTGGTGGATAGTGTGAAAATGCCAGCATTGAGGGGGAGCATGCCCTGATAAGCGGCAACGTGTCGATAGAGAGAGGGAGAAGAAGCATGTAGACGTGAGAAGGATCGACAGCAGCAGCTGATGATGGCGATCAGCATGCCACAGACGATGACGAAGATGTGCCTGGAGTGTCACCAGTGCAACCGACACTCGTAGATTCGGGAACATTGTAGCTCAGGGAGGGTTTGAGATGCTCGTTCAGTAGACCTACGATGCAGAAAATATTGGCACACGTCCGTCAACACAAAAAGCACACGCGAGACCCATCCTCGGAGATGTTGAGGACGTGTTGAGGACGCCGGGGGTGGCACTCTTGAACGATGAAAAACCGAGGAGAGTGACCATCTCAGAATACTTTTACTAAGTTGTTGATGGAATCTTGGTTGGCTCGAATATGGCGTAGCCCGAGGCTGTTTCGAATGCGTGCCCGTTGGAGCAACGAAGATACCCGCACCAGATCAAAGAAGCTACCACAAGATGTCAGCAAACGAGTAGCACAAAGGACCGAAGAAGGCCCGCCTGGAGTGGCTCTAGACAAGCCAGACAGCCCAAGCGGCTAAACGACCACTAACGATGACTCACCAAATACCGGGGAACGCGTGTCAGATCGAGGAAGGCGCCAAAAGCAAACACACTATAGGGACGCACGACCAAGGTGCCCACCTGATGATTAGGGGAACCTGAGCAGGCTAGATGATGTCGAGTTCAATTGGGAGCACGTAGACTGATGGTGTAAGTGCCAGACACAACGGGAAATGAGGTCAGACAGACAGCAGAGCGAGCGGCGCACACTATGACCCAAAAGAGTTAAAATGCAACCGCTAGCTAAAGATGATGTGGGTCAGCGCAGGCAACATGAACGGACATGCCTCGGCCGCCCACACCATCCAACAAGCCCTACAGGTGGTCTATGAGCAATTCGAACCCACCGCGACGACCGGACAGGTTCAAGCTACACGTTAGAGAGGAGAAAGGAATCATTGAGGCGAAAGGCCACGTTGAGGCCAAATTGGGCGAGGAGAAGCAATCGTGGTATATCACCTAGAGGCAATGCCAAAGGCGAACACGAGGTGAACAACTCAACCATGACGAGCAGAGGGTGCACCGTACGCTATAGCCACACGGGCCTTAACTTTATGCTTCTTTGGGGTACTTGTCGTGGTAGAACAGGGTGGAGCAATCACACTGACCATATGAATGTCTGCAGTAAAGACATCCGAACACAGCAGTGCAGTCCAGCAGTCAGGCAAGGGTGATAACTCATGGCCCAAACCGCAATCGACCGGGACAAGTGAACGAGTGCCGCCCATGCAGCTATAATGTTACTAGCGAGCCAATAGACGTGTTGTTTCCTAGCACTAGTGGCGTGATTGATGTGACTCTGACTCAGTTGGTGAGAAAATTATGACCAATGCAACTGACAGTTGCTTTGCCGCTACTGAGTTGGTTTGAGCCTTATTCCGATGGTACCCCATTTTTATTTTTGTTATTCCCTCGCAGCCCCGCGGGTCAAGGCAAGAGAACATTGAACCTCATCTGATCTGAGATAGATCAATACGGTCACCGATTTGTTTTTCGTACCTGCCTTTTGAATACAGTACAGTAGTAATCCAATAGTGTAGGCGGATCCATGCTCAGTCGTTGTCTCAGCGCTCTCGGCTACACACAGGGTCCAGTTCGGACGGTACATGCCGGCAACTACTCGCCGGATTGACTTCCTCCTTACCCTCCGGTTGGGGTTGGCTTGTCACAAAAGGGAGGTTCAACATGGGATCGAGCAAGATTCGCGTCCACGTCTCCCAAGGAATCGCGACAATCACACTCAATGAGCCAAAGCGACTGAATGCATTGTCAGCTGAAGGTTCGATTCATTAATGTCCTCATGCTCGGCGGCCTGGCAGTTGAACGAAACCTAGATTACGACGACTTTGCGAACTCGTTGAGGGAAATCGACAAGCGCGATGACGTTGTGGCTACGGTGTGGCAAGGTACTGCACCCATGTTGGCTGTAGAGCCTATTTAGCTGAGGATGTCTTGTCTAGCTAATGGGAACTGGTTCTGCGCGTAAGTGACTGCGGCTTGTTGCAGTAATGACCACCGTCGCAAACGCGCATTTCCCCAGAGGGACTAACGTGAAGGACTCTGCAAAAGATGTCGAACCCACAGTTAGGGACCAACTGCGTTCCCGAGTCGTATCAGCAAACACGGATTGCACACGAGCGGTATGATGCTCCTGAGGAGAGGCTTACAAACTCACAGCATTCTAGCTTTACACCCATAGCAAGGTCCTGATTGCTGCTCTTAATGGGCCCGTGATGGGTAAGTCGTACGTGAATCGATACCGGGTGACTGCAGCTTATAACTTCATCCAGGCATTGCAGCTGGTGAATCAAGTTTCTCCGCCGTGTTGAGTATTGAATTAATGACGGGATACTCTTGAAGCCTTCCTTGGAAATTTCGACTTCATTTATGCGCTCCCTGAGGCATGGCTATATGTTGGCTTTTCATTTCTGGGTGTGTCTCTATCTGTAATGTCTGCGTTTGTGATCATAATCTTGTTACAAGGCATCGTGATTGAGGGTGGGGCGAGTGTCAGCTTCGCCAATCGAAGTAAGTGTACTTTGAGTGCGTCCTTCGGGATTCACCAACCATTCACAGTGGGCCTTGCCCAAGCAAACGAGGTGCTCATATTCAACAAGAAGAAGACGGCCCGAGAGCTGCTCGAGTGTGGCTTTGTCAAGTGTGTCGATGCTTTATTCACGCTGACTGCTCATAATGACGCCATTCAATAGTAAGATATTTCCTTCTCAATCTACTGAATCATTCCACATGTCAGTCCGAGAGCACCTGCTTGGCGAGCTCGATGGATTAGACTACACTTCCGTGCTCACGATCAAGGCTCTTCTCAAGGCTGGGTTGTCGGAGAAGAATAACCCTGATGCTGTCAACCTTCGGGAAAGCTACGCACAAGCGGAAAGATTTGTCAGTGGTATACCCGGGAAACGTTTTCAGATGATTTCACGCAAGGAAATCAAACATAAATTATGACATGTCTATGGGTGACATTGTCTCGCTGACCAACTTCGTCTTACACCTTATTCTCCGTCCGTCCGGCTTTGGTGCCCGCAGTAGTCCTTACTATACTCGTTACATCACATTCGTTTCCTACTCAATACTTACTTTCCTCGATTGACCCTCGTTCGCACAAGAAACACCGCGTTTGTGTGACCGCAACAAAACATGAGGTTCGGTACGCTGACAAACTGACCGAGGAAGTGTGTGGGAGAACACACCCACACCATTGACCTGTCACTCTAAAGTTACATCTGGGAAGACATCCGATTATTGGCCGACTCCACGGGCTTTTGAACCCAGGATGACCTCCGCGGAAGGGGAGCGATGGGATGGTCCCGGATGCTGTCAGAGTTGCTTAAAGTCTGTGCGTTCTGTGTGCTCTGACCGACGAGCTGATCACATTTGACCACATTTTTTGCTCTGCTAGCTACTTCTATACATCGTTGGTATCTGTGGGTACACAACTTTGGAGCACTGGCAGTGTTCTGGAGGGATGGGAAAACAGTCCCGTTGGCTTACCGATCCGTCTTCCACGATGGTACTCAATTTCAATATGGGCGGCCTTATGGGTAATCTACAACTGGTAAACGTGCCGGGCGATCACCTGCTGGGGCCATCGGAGGCACAGTACCTTGGCCGCCACGCTGCTAGCGTCGAGAGCCTGTAGGCGTTATGGTGGGACGAATGAAGAAAGATGTCCCGCATGCCGTACGACGGTACACACTGGAAGACCGTAGTGATCGGCTTAATCGAGGCTGGCACGAGAAAGGTCTGTGGGATCTTTAACTTTGAGTCGCAGCAGCAGCGACGGAGATTCCAAGGCAGTCTTCGTTGGTAACAGTTCCCAACATGGCGCCACCAGCGGCGTTTTCCAATTGTTGTTTCGATATCGTTTCATCAGCTCCCACCAGGTTGACGAGTTGCATACTGTATATCACGCTGGTTGATATTAGGTCGCCGGACGACGACACGAGCGCAGTTATCCTTGTCCTTATCCTGGCTGCCAAGGCTAATTCGGGTATGCTGCGTCACATCTTACACAGCTTCGTTTTCGAGAGGAAAGACCCATCTATCTCCGAGGCCAAGGAATTCTGTGTTCATAATGCCAAGTAGGCATTGCGTCTGTCCGTCCGGTCAATAACGTGGTGTCGTCACATACGCGCATGCTATTCACTCGTCACCGGCAAACACAGCAAGCCACACTATTCGATGGCTGTATTGGTCTACACAGGAGTCTACAGGGCTGTTCGACACATGCCAAGATGCTGTACGTGAATGAACGCTTGAATTTTCGCAGGTGCAAAAAGAGCAAGAGCGAGACCAGTGGGTAAAAGGGATGCATTCAAGGATGGGTACATGGGGATGACTGGGTGACCAGGTCACCAGGACATCAGTGTGAGTCATGATGATAAGTTACTGCAAGTGGTACAAAGGGTGTGATGGCTAGGACCAAAGGCTGCAGGGTTGTGATACAGATGCGGGTTGCCAACCAGGAGGTCGAAAATTAACAGAGATCTATAGTGGACAGTAAGTTATCGGGTGAGTCACGTTCTAATGCTCGTATTCGCAGGAAGCCTAGCCGACGTTGACGGCTGGCATTGACGATTGGAAGCATGAAGGGCAAGGAGCACCTCGGCATTGTCGCTGGTATTGAGTACGTCGCGTATTGATTTTTCAGCGAGCAGACACGTCTAGAGGCGCGGGTGAGACAAAGGGGTGTGTATGGAGAGGGGAGACAGACCCTGCTGTAACCGCCACGCTGAAGGGGTTGGCGTGAGACGGCGATGGCGTTGTGGATGCTGTCGTACGCGTATCTTTTCCTGATGGGGCGTGAGTAAGCCAAGTGGCACTGAGCATGAGCACAGGGTTACAGACAAGACGCTCTCGAGTTCGCTGCGCGAGCGGGGGACGATGAAGAGGCCCGAGCCGGAAAGATAGCGGTTGAACGCTTGGTAGGACGCGCATCCTGCGACGAGTGTCTCGTTGAAGGAGGGATGGTCCTGATCCCAAGTGAACCAGTTCTCGCTGTGAGAGGTGAGTGGGATAGTACGGGCGACGATGGAGACAACGAACGTGAGGTGCGAGTGGGCGAGTGCCTCTGAAGTGTGGGGTGCGAGGAAGCGATCCATGAGGAGCGGGGAAGAGATGGAGATGGACGTTGTCGTGGTGTTGTGAGTTTATATGCGATCATGATTGGTGGGATATTTTAATGTCTAATTTTATAATATAATATTTTATATAATTAATTTTTATTCTACTCCTTTTTAGGCTCGCACGTTCGACACCGGATCACACTTGACATGTCCGTCTCTCGCTCACTCATCAGAAAGGTGCTCGCGACAGAAACAGAAGAGGTCAGAAATCTCATTTCTTTCTCATCCCTGCACACATCTCACATCTCAGCCAGGGCGTCGGGGCACGCGTTCGCCGTTCTATCGGATCTGCCACACTCCCCAATTTGACGCCCTTTATCATGTTGGATCACTTCCATGTCTCCGCTGGCGCAGTGAGCAA
Source organism: Xerocomus potaroensis (assembly GCA_038088895.1). Taxonomy (NCBI): domain Eukaryota; kingdom Fungi; phylum Basidiomycota; class Agaricomycetes; order Boletales; family Boletaceae; genus Xerocomus; species Xerocomus potaroensis. The sequence continues at coordinate 75,072 of JBBPJT010000017.1, read as the reverse complement.
CGTTCTCTTCCTTTTCCTCACATCCAGCACACTCGTTTGCCACAGGGTTTCCCCGATCATCCCCATCGCGGCCAAGCAACCGTGACGTATATGCTCGAGGGGTATGATCCCCTTCGCGTCTATCCTCCACGCCCTTATCCTCTATTATTCAGCTCAAGTCGTCACGAGGACTCCGCAGGTCACGCCGGGACCATCGAGACAGGTGGCGTACAATGGATGTGTGCTGTTTGTCGTCCATTCCTGTCATTCCTGTCCATTGTCATTCCTCGCTGTACATAGGGCAAGGGCATTATACACGCCGAAATGCCAGTACACGCCCCGGGCGTTCCCGAACCGAAGGGACTCCAACTTTGGATTGACTTGCCCAAGCGGGTAAGTTCACATACCCCACCTCTTCCGTAAATGGTCAATCTATCTTACGCCTCCTGCTACATAGTTTAAGATGGCGGTACGTACCCACCTGTGAGAAAACGTCTGTCCGTTAATCTCACCCAGGACCCTTCCTATCAAGAACTCGGCCCTGCATCGTGTGTTTATCGATGATAACATCATCACGTAAACTCCTGACTCCAATTAGCATCCCCGTCGCATACCCGAATGGTCCTCAAGGGTCCATTAACGTGAGGGTGATTAGTGGGAAAAGTCATGGCGTCGAATCCCCTGTTCATCCACTTGGCGGTTGCTGGTACTTCCACGTGTCCTTGAAAAATTCGGGCGACCACCTGTTTCAGCCCATCCGTTAGTGCCCCTACTTCCTGAGGGCTTGGCTGAATCGACTTCTTTAGCCGTGGGCTGGACATCGTTTATCTACAGTATGCATTGCCGATCAATTGCGGCCTTGACACTGACATTGCTTTATCAGTCTGGAAGGGGGCCATTACCATCGGTGACAATACAGCCATCCTTGACAGCTTCCATACCCTCGTCCTGTCTAACAAACACGAGGAGACCGGTGTCAGTATTACCGCAGTCGGGGATGACACCCAGTTCGTTTTGGTATGTTTTCAAGTCAGGACTGGATCTTTTCGACGGTGAAACGCGCGTCAGGCTGCGGGCGAACCACTCGACCAACCCATCATCCAGTACGGGCCATTTGTAATGACATCACGCGAAGAAATACAACAGACGTTTATAGACTGTAATGATCTTCTTGGTGCTTCACTACTTTGCTTACTTGCTTAATTAGATCAAACTTGCAAGAACGGCTTCGAGAACGCGCGCACATGGCAAAGCAAGATTGCGCACTAGGCGAATCCCTTGGTACAACACCCGATCTACATCTTTTATCCGGTAGCATTGGCATACTGCACCTTTTGCGAATTTGGGGTGGATCAAGCTACTCTCGGTCCTTTTCCCCTATTCGTTCCATCTCTTCCCATATGTTTCCTTCATCTTCTTCGGCAGTTGCATATCGATCTCCCGCAGTATTTTGATCCCAGACGACTGTAGTGGGGACTGTGGTCATATACACTTTGTCGAGCACAACACCTCTCTCTCCCTGCTGCTTCCCCCCGGCGGCGGCGGGACATATGCTGTGAATGCGCGTGAAGCGGTCCAGAGACACGGACGCAAGAAATGATGGTGAGACAGCCAGTGAGTTCACCGCGCCAGATATCCCTAGCGATATTTCGATATCGACAAGAACTGGGACCTACAACAAGCGCGTACCTTTGTAACCATAAGTAACTCCGCCGGTGCGCAGATCGAGTGCAAACAAATTCGTGCCCTGATCTGATACAAATACCTGGCTGAGATTTGGGAAGATGAGGCCCGCCAAATGATATTTGATTCCTGATCACTCACTGTGCTGATAACCCCATTTCGACCGATCTAACACCACCCACCTTACCAATACCTTTAAAGTCGCCGACAGGTCGCCGTCCAGAGCGAGTGTCATACCTCCGAAGATCGCCAAATCGCGTACCAGCAAGTATTTGTGGTGAATTCGACAATGGTATATACGCGAGACAGGTGTTGTGGACTGGCTGACGCAGCCCTAGATGGTCGTTCGCTACATTTTTAGCACGCCATATCTCACCAGGGAACAGGTTTTCGACTCTTTTCCGCTTCTTACCGCTCTGGGAAGCTGCGGAACTGTCAGATCGTGACTCGAAGGCACGTTTTGTGTCCCAGGTGGACACCTCCACCTCATCACCACCGTAGGAAAAGGTGTCTTGGCTAGGGCTCAGCCGCCAGTCCATAAGTCGTGATGGGAGTGCGCCGAGTTCATGCGTCGGACCAGTCCCGTCACTTGTCGAGGTTCGTCGAAGTGCGCCGTTGGAGGCACAGGAGTATACGGTACTTTAAAAGGCACATCACTGCAAAGCTATCTTGCCCATCCTCAAGCACCTACCTTTGTGTCAACGCCAGACCGACGAAAGACTGATCGGCGTTGAGCCTCGTTTCTTTCCATTCGCAAAGTTGTTCCAAGGTACTCCCGCCAGCCAGTGAAGCGAGACGGATGGCACCGTTTGCGTGTGCTGAAGCCAACTTTTCTTGAGCATTATTTTATCGTGTTCGGTTGCGCCAATGAGGGTGGGGCACGCACCAGAGCGGAACTGCTCCCACTGATAGCTAATTTTTGTATCCCTTGGGTTCGACCTGTCGGAGTGCCGTCGTGCAAGGTCTCTAGCAGTAGCGTGTTCGCCGAGGATGTATCATACGAGACAGATTTTATACTGCCCAGCTCGTCGCCGGTCAGAAATCGGGACATGATGGGTGTATGTAGTCATGTGGCAAGCGCGAGTCGGCCAGCTCGTCTCTCGCACTCGCACACCGTGACAAGTACCATGGACGGTCCCGCCAAAGAGCTCGAAAAGCTCAGAGCAATAACAGAAAGCTCCGCAAAGGGCAAGGTTCCTTCCATCGAGTGCTCGTTGGACTCGTTGCTCCAGTCTTTGTACGAGGTCAAGAGCCGGATCGCGGCGGGTACGGTCACCCAAGACACGCTAGCATTACTATCACAGACAGTGGACTCGAAGAAGAGGGAGATCGACGAGAAGCAAAAGGAGGTCTACAATGCGATTGCAAGGCTCGGCAAGACCTTGGACAAGGTATGGCTATGGCCTCTGGCCTTTGTTGTCGACCTCGCCTCATGACATCCTTTGTCTAGACATTCACGCAGTCCTTGCCTACTTATGACCCCCTCTTTACATCCCATGCCGCCAAAGAAGCACTCGATAGAACGATCGCCTTGCACCTCCTTCGCACCGGCCAGTTCTCCACAGCGGAGACATTCGTCCAAGTACGTCCTTTCTACCCTCTCACCAACGTACTCGCCAATAGGCTTCTTCAGGAGTCTGGCATCGAAATCACGCCGGAACTGCGTTGTCAGTTTATGGAGCTCCATCGCATCATAACGGCCCTCCGAAGACAGGATGTTGGTCCTGCGCTCGAGTGAGCATCCTATGACCATCGTCACCTCACTTGCACGCTAAAACGTTCCGTCAGGTGGTCCATGAAGAACCGTTCCTTCCTTCGTTCACGGTCGTCCCCGCTAGAATTTTACCTTCACCGTTCTCAATACATCCGGTTGCTCCTCTCTTCTCATCCGTTCAACCCGATCCCAGCAATATCATACGCAAACGCGGCCCTACGGGGCTTCTATACTGAACATGTTTCCGAGTTCAGGCGTCTCTTGGCCTGCTTGGTTTATCTTCCCAAACAAAAACTAGAGCGTTCCCCATATGCAGACCTTGCCTCGCCCTCGCTACACACTGACCTCGAACCCCTGTTTGCAAAGGAGTATTGCGCGAGCCTGGGTATGAGTCGACAGGTCCCTCTCCGAGTCATAGGCGACATCGGTGGCGGGAGCGCACTGGCACGGATCGAGAAGGCACGGAATGTTATGAAGGAGAAGAAGAGCGAGTGGAGTCAAAGTGACGAGCTGCCCGTGTGTACAACGTCTCGCCACGATCTTTTCACGACTGACGCCGTTGTCCCGATAGATTGAGATACCTCTCCCTCCAGAGAATCGTTATCATTCGATCTTTGCATGTCCCGTCTCCAAAGACCAATCTACGGAACAGAATCCACCAATGATGATGAGCTGTGGGCACGTCATCACGAAGGACAGCCTACAGAAGCTGAGCAAAGTCAATGGGTCTGCATCCCTTCCTTCTTTTCTGCACTTCCAATTAACAAACGTTCACCACAGACGGGTCAAATGCCCATACTGTCCAACGGAGTCTATGCAAGGCAATGCTCTACGTGTATACTTTTAGCATCGCATATCCATTGTACTCGTAACATTTCTCAATTAGTGTCAACATCAGAGTAATAGCTATGTGTGGGAGAGCGCTGGATCGATCCATTGAGCCTGACCGCGTTGCGTTACTACTAAGCCATGTTCCAGCATACAAGCCCCAGAGCTTACCATCATCGTTAGAGACTCTTCCCCGTGTTTATCCGTCGTCCGACTGACCGTGCTCTCGTCGATGCTCGGCGTATTCACGACCCGGCCCAGTTGGTGCAATTTCACAGCGTCCAAGCGGTACCGTTTCGCGAGTGCCTCCAGCTCAGCCCTGCTCTTGATCGACTTTCTCGCTTCGAGCAGTTCCGCCAGGGAAGAAGCCACCAGACAGTTTCTCGTAGACTCGGGCGGGCGCGAGGCTTCTGCCTCTGACCGTATCCGAGAGCGATGCAAGTCTTGCACGTCACTCGCCTAACCCCATCATCATTTGAGCGCTCGCGAACGACCCCGCGTGTGATGTTAAGCTGGGCTCACAACTCGGACTGTCCGCATGGGGTGGTCGACCCGCACCTGGCCCAGTCGGCTCAGTTTCTCCATAAAGTGTGGATCCTTGGCGTCCGTTTCGATGGCTGGTCGAGTGTGGGAGTCATCGACTTTACCGCACTGCGGGGAATTGGTATCATATCATCAAACGCTCACCTTCGTTCTTGTGCTCATAGGCCAAGGGCTTTTCGGGTCGTAGCCGTGCTTGCTCAGCGGCAATGACGCGTGAGCCTGCCCACGACGACGGTTTTTCCTTTGGCAGTCTGCGTGTTGCTACATTGCCCATGGCGGATTTGACAAACAAAGTGGGAGAATAGGAGGACCAGACGTTCACTCACGGTCTGAATCCAATTTTATTGTCTATGCCTTACGGCCAAGTTTTACAACCATCCGCTATGTACTTGTACACGATCACGAAAATTGACCTAGGATGAGTAGGAGATGAAGATAGCAACAATCCAGCATGGGCCAAGATCCTATCCAGTTTTATGCCAAAAGGAGCGTGAAGGCACCATCAGGGAGTGGGGTATCAATGAAAGGAGTGGAAGTGAGTGTTTGGCAATCATCTGGACTACGTTAGGCAAAAGGAGCATAGATAGACAACAGAAGGAATATAACTTCATTGATGTGCAAACTGCAGAGTGACCTCGTCAATGAATTTCGTTTTCAATTGAAGGTGCCCATATTGGTCGGGGGCGTCTGCTGGTACATTTGATACATAGCATACGGCGAATAGACCTGGGGAATGGTTTGACCATTGTATGCGGCCTGTCCCATTCCAAGGACACCACCAGGTTGCGCAACAGCGGCAGACTGGGGGGCAAAAGGAATTGTAGAGACAGGATTCTGTGCTATAGATGTCGTAGCAGGTTGTAGCGCCCCGTTACGACGAACTGCCGCACGGGGACTACTGATCTCCGGCGAGCGTAGAGCAAACGGGTTAAAAGGATCTGAGGACGGGGAAAACGATGATGGGGGGTTCGAGTTGCGAGGACGGGTGGGCGTGTTACTCTGACCGAATGCAGGATCAATGTGCAATTGAGGTGGACCAGACTGGGGGTTCTGACCACCCATTTGTAACGCAGCCATCATTGATGCCAATCCTTGATCGTTAGATGGATATCCAGAGGGGAGTCCAGGAACACCAAAAGAATTGTGAGTCTGTCCTTTTTTACCGGGCGGACCATTGCTAGTGTATGTTGGTTGGTAATTAGGAATGGGTAACCCAACTTCTTCGATGAGACGACGGTATGCTTGAGTGGCAATTACTTTTAATTCAATCAATACGCGCTTCGTGGCCTCAATGAAGTTCGGTTTGTCCGCAGGATCGAGGAAGGCACTCGTCAGGATCTTGTGTACAACAGCAACCCCGTTTACTTGGTCTCCCAAAACATCTGTCAGCACGTGATCGCCAGGGGAGGAGAACAATGCTTGCACGATTTGACGTGATGCTTCGGGTTCAATCTTTTGATTGACAATGCGGAGGACCGTAAGGGACGCTAATTTGTGCGTGCAAAGATGTGAGAGGTGAGGGGTGAACCGTGGCGCAAGTAAACCGTATCGTGACGGGAACAAAGACGTGTCCAACAACCAAGTCAACAGTAGCGCGCCGTTTGGATTGGTCGCAAGAGGGATTGAATTGAGAATGACAGCGGTAGCAACGCGCCGTTGCTGACTAATGTTGACATGGGGGCTCTCGAGACATGCCCTCATGCTCCTTGCTCCGAAACGGCCTTGTGCAATTTCCCACATGCGATCGACCATGGTATCAAAGATGAAGTCATTGGCAGGTGCGCCAAAACGCAAGCAACATCTAATGAGTCAGTTAGGGTAAAAGAGGTGGGATACACCAATCGGTCACATACTGGACCACATAATTCCCGAACTGATCAAGAAGCAGAGGAGGTGTATAGGCCCTCAGATTTTGCACAATAAGTGCAACTTCCTCGGGCGTCTGCACACACTCGATAATTTTCTGTGCAGCCCACGTTCCATTTTTGTGAATCCCAATCATGGCTAAATGGGGCGTGATTCGCTCTAACATCGCAAACCTTGGACTTGCAGAGCACTTTTCAAACAGCTTTTGAACAACCTGTGCAAATCCGTTCAGAAAAGATGACGGAACGATTCAGTGTTGGTGGATACCGACCGTGTTTCCGAGCCAGTCAGAAGCCAAGTCCACAATCTCCCCATCAAGGAAGTCCCCTGCAACCTGATCGGTTTCTTCGACAGACATTGTGCCAGAATCAAGCCGTTTGCGGAGCTCACGAAGTTTAGAGGCATCCCACCGTCTGTTGTTCGGTCTCTCAGAGACGAGTGGTATCGTAGTGTAGTACATCGTGGGAGGCCGAAATTCTGGCCAAAGATGAAAAGGCAGACTATACATAGCACCATAGTGACTCACCGGAAAGGGTCTGGATATCCGCCTCTGCGTCGGTACTTCCTTTGGATAGTTCTCGCATGATCATTTGTTGTTCCGTCACGGAGGGAATCCATCCAGCAGGTTTGGATAGTCCGTCAGAAGCATAGGCTATGTTATGCATGCCCGACCCGATCATGCTGAGAAGCAAGTTGGAACGGTAGTTCTCAACTGTTCCTCCAAGAACTTGCTGGTCAGCGGGGATTGTTGAAGCGCCTTTGACACTGCGCAATGCATGGATAGTTGCACCGACACTCAGGTCGCCAATGCCTTGTACTGCAACACTGGGGCTGTCATCCTGTGAACCACCGCCTTCTTGGCCATTTTTGACAGGTACTTTGGCGAATCCGATTCGAATGGCCCCAACATCACTACCCAGCACGTCGCGACCATTAAGTGCCTTCCTTGCTCGCACAGCATCATCCAGCCGTTCAAAGTTAACTGAAAAAAATCGATGAAACACTTGATATTCTATGGGGAAAACAACAACTGACTGAATCCACAATTCTTGTGCGTTAATACACGGGCAGACTCGATGGGTCCATACGGACTAAAGACGTTCAAGATCGTGGCAGGAGTTGTGGTGCTGGGGATAGAGCCAATCCACAATGCGCGGGTAGGGGTGGACTGTAGCTGAGCGTCCAAGCCTCCCAGCCCCGGGCTCACACTCTTACCCATATTATTGGGTGATGCTGCGCCGGAATTCGTAATAGTCGTGCCCTTGGCAGGTGCGACTGGGGCGCTGTCAGCCTTCCCAAACCCAATCCGTACGGTCTGTCCATTGGGCATGCCAATATTGCCTCCAAGACGGTTGAGAACGTCATCTTTTGCACGAATAGCATCTGCTTGATCGACAAAATTGACGAACCCACATTCCTAAGCTCAGTTGTCAGTAATACCATCAAACTGCTAGCTTGGACACACCTTCTCAGGCAGCAATCTCAAGCTCTCGATGGCACCATATGGGGCAAATACATGGATGAGCTGTTCGCTCGTCACAGCACTGTCAAGATTTCCAATCCAGAGTGACCGGGTAGGTGTCTGAATCTGGGAAGAGTTGTTCACCTCAGATTTCGGAGAGACAGCCCTCCCCTGGGAGTTGGGGGCGACGAGGTAAGCTGATGCACGACCAACATCACTATTAGGGAAATGGACAGTAGGCGAAGATGTGTTACGAGGTACCAATTTGGTATCCGACTTGAGGATACCGGCAGGACTTGTAAGACTGCTCGTAGCGAGGGTGAGGTCACTTAGGTATGGGGTCTGGAATTCGCCTGTTGTGACGCGGCGCTGAATAGACCGGATTGGATCGTCGAGAGTCCCCACAGAAATGGCACGCGGACGCGACCCCAGGGCGCTGCCAGGAGAGAGGTGATCAGTTTGCTTGAATCCTTTAGCAACATAAGACGAGTGCAAAAGGTTTGCATCGGGGATGGAGCCGTCATACGACCCGAGACGCTGGCGTTCATACAATGGCTGACTGTCGTAATTCTCAAAAAATTCATCGTCATCATCACCGCTCGGTGTAGCCAGCAACGAAGTAGCGCCGGATGAGCGTGTACGATAGGGGTTAGAAACTGTGCTTGCGCGCAAACGAGGCGGATTGGCCAAATTTCCTGCAATTGCCGCTTGCGCCTGTGTACGTAGTTCTGAAATAGTTGCCGCCGGCGGAGGACGGTGACTATCATCCAAACCAAGGTAATCGAGAGTATGAACATCAAAGTCATCAGCTGAATCTGCGGAAGTCACCGAGCGCAACTCGTCCAGAACAGGAAAAGAAGAACCAGTGCCATTTGTAGATGATAACCAAGACGACGAGAAAATAGATGGTCCGAATGGATTCGTTAAGCCAGAAGAGGGTAGGGTTAGCGAACCGGACCTAAGACGACTGTTGCGCTCGACGACGCCAATGGATATGGTTGTAGCGGCAGGAGTGACGGAGGTGGCGGAATGACGAAGTCCGGGACGTGGAGGTACGACAAGAGTAGGAGGGGTGTTGGCATTTTGTCGTTGTTGTGTCTGCTCTGCAAAGGATTCGGTAGAAGGGGTCGTACTGCTCAAGGTGTTGGAAGCAGCAGCAAATCTCTGGGCTGCAAGATGAACATCAGAAGGGAGAGTACCAGCCCTGGCTCTTCTAAAACCAGGAGGATAGGCCGATCCTGGGGCAATGTCACCATCACCTTGCGATGGATCATTGGACGTCAAATCATTTGGCGGGGATCCAGAAGGCGCAAGAGCACGCAGCGCCGGTGGTCTGTATCTTCCTAGACGTTCTTCCGCTTGGATCTCCCGTGCCCTGCGGTACCTGGATAAAAGGTGTCCAAAAGAAAAAAAAAAGGAAAGGTACGGACCTCTTCGCAAAAGCCGCAGAAGGGGCCGGGGGTGGCGTTTTGCCCGAGGAAACTCTCGAATAGGAGCCATTGTTGTCGGAGGCAGATAAAGACATTATAGGGCTTGTTGTCGTGCGTAATTAGAAATTACCGTTGGGTTGTTGACAAGAATTAACAAACACCCGTCTACTTTTTGATGATGTAGTAGGTGGGATAAAGCAGGCAAAGAGCCAAACGGATGGTGTTTAGAAGGTCGTGTCCGTGTCGATGGTGGAGACGTGTCGGTGAATTAGCCTGCGCTTGGGCGAAAGTGAACTAGGGAAAAAAATGCAAAAAAGCTAGCGAAGGCAATGATATGTGATGGACAAAGTCCACCGAGTGTACTTTAAGAGACCTGGTGCACTTGGACCAGAGAAATACGAGGACTAGTAAGATGGTAGAAATTTCGTGGCTGGGAACAAGAAATCCCAAGCCTTTTCACACTCCGCTAGTGACCGAGGCCGTTTCCCATACTCCTCATCTCTACACATCTCAGCAGCATACAATTAATTCGAAAGATGTCAAGTCAAGAAACACCGCACGGGTGCACTGTACGGAACCAAGTGGGGATCATGTAATAACAAGGTATAGAAACACGACGTTGGAGAATGCCTGTTACAACCTCTAGCTGTAAGCATGAAATGCCATTAGCGAGGGAAAACATCCCAGCCTCATCCCTTCAGTGGATTAAGAATGTCGAGGGCCCTTTGTCTTCGGCAGGGCTACACGAGACCGTGCGGCAGCTGCGTCGGCAACCCTCCTTGACCGCCGCAACGGTCTCTCACTCGGTGAGCCATGTTCAAGTATACTGTCGGCTTTAGCTTCACTACCCGTCATCTCAGCTTCCTCTGTTTCCCAGTCTGGGTGGATGCATAGAGCACGAAATATCTCTTGCTCTTTGGGACTGAGTGGTGTTTCTGGTGACGCAACAACCCCTTCAGTCGATGGCGGTGGGTGCAGAGCTGCTAGTGCAAGATTAACCGACGCTGGGATGGCCAACAGCGGTTCCTCAATCCCGGCCTCGATAGAACCTTCCCATGCATCCTCTTCCTCCACGGGCTTCCCATGGGACACATCAAACGAATGCCCCGCTCCGGAAACGAAGCACGAGGCGTTGAAGTGTGGCCCAAATTGACTCAATGACCGTTCTGATGTACTCTTTTGGTAGAACTCCTGCAAAGCAGTAGGGAAACGCATGACGAGGTCGTCGGAAAGAAAAATACTCTCAAACCCTTTTGGTAAGCCATCGGAATACAAGCGTGCGATACTGAGAGGGGCCCATATCCCATCGATGGTTAAGGACGGATGAGAGACATTAACACAGAGGTTAGGAAGCGGCGATGGAGGGGGCAGAGAAATATGGGACAGAATGGTACTGAGATTCACAAAGTCTGTGTCAATGCGTCTCAAGAGAAGGGCTGAACCAAGCATAGTCTGGTACACAGAGATACCTATAGATCACCAACCCAGGTTAGAAATTCTATAGTAATACCCAACCTTTGCCGCGTACCTTCGATTTGGGTTGCACAAACTTCAGGGGTGCACGGGCAACACGTACGGACAGCCACGGCATCTGATGCTACAACAGACGAAGAGTGCAGTGGGCGTTCATGACAATGTCCCGATCCCGTCTCTTTGACTACCACGCACGTGTTATCCAACCCGTGTTCTTTTTCTGATTCGATGGACAGTGGGGAAGAGACGTCACCCAAGGTGCCCTGTGAGGGCGAGTTACAATTCGAATGCATTCTCACCCCGCTAGCCCATTCGCCCTCAAATTCATGTGGATGCACACTATCAGGACCAAGTAATTCAGCATCTTGCCAAGTTAGTGCACATCCTACCCTATCAATCCCGAGGGAGGGCGAGGATCGTGATGCAGCTAATGCCAAGGGTGAAAGGGGAGACTGAGAAGTCAAGGAACCCACGCCCAATTCGGAACAGGGTGAAGATGATGTATGATGAGACGAGGAGGTAGATGAGAGGTATGGGGAGACTGCAAACCCTGATGCGAACATTCGACAGCAGGTAAGGAATTCACGTTCGTCCGGCTCCATCTTCACGACAGGCAAATCCTGCCGATCTTCTGAGTTGCCACTCCAGCCACTCTCGAATTCCCATTCCCAAAACTCTAACGGATCAAATTTGAGGTCGTCCGTGGCCGGCAACTTAACGGTGGCTGACGAAACAGTGGATGTTGGTGCGCAATCAAGGTCTTCCCAGGCGTCTAGCATGTCGCGGATATCAGCGTGATCTGGATTGAACGGCTGGAGGTCATCAGCAGTCTCGACCCTGACGTGAAGAGCTGGTGCCGGTGAGGGGACCGAGAGAGAAGAGGAGTCCCAGTCAATGTCTGAGTCAAGATCGACATCAAAGTCGTCGTGGTCGGAGTCGGGAGGGGGAGAAGTACTGCATGGAATAGATGGAGAGCGTGTCCTCTCGCGCTGAGTCAAGGGTGATGGCGAAGGTGTTTGGTCACCACGATTTGGAGTGTAGTGTGGTAGAGAGATAGACCGACGAGGGTACGGCGGAAGACTCCAAGGCGCCTCTGGAGGATCTAGGCATATATCAGCGTCACCAACATCATCAGCACTTGTGGCGTCGTCTTCGGATGAAGTGGCCCCTTCACTCGAGAGGTCGATGATCTCTTTCGGCCGGGATGTTGGGGCCAGCGTCTGCGTACACGGCAGAGATGGTCGAAGACGGAGGGTAAGCTTCACCTTCGGAGGCCGTTCGTCTTCGCTTGAATCAGCACCTAGCTCACCATAACCGCTATCAACCTCAGGACTCTCAGTATCCCGACCTGCGCATGGACTTTCTCGAAAACTATCGGAAGCACGTCGACAACCCCTTCTCAGTCTCTTTCTTTTCTCTCCACATTGGGCTCCATCACGGTTAGCGTTCCTTTTCTGCTCTGGTTGTGAGCTATCATCGAGTTTGTCCACGATAATCTTTCCTTCTTTTCCATACTCGCAGAGACGGATTCCGGCACGTGCGAATGGACATGAGACACCCGCCGCTTTGGAAAGGTACCAGACCATTGTGCCACGTCGGAAGTTTGTGAGCCGTCCTCCTTCGACACTGCTCTGTGCTAGGCTTTTGTTGGGGCCAATATCCTTGAAAGTGGGCTTCGTTGGGTTGGTTGCGCCGCCCATCCTGCTGTGCAGTGCGGGTACGAGGTCGTCATCTGCGAGAGTTCCAGACAAGACATGTCGAAGAAGCAGTGGGTGGTCTTGTTGGGCGTCGCAACGTGCCATGTGGTTGCGAATATACGTGGTTATGGCTTGAGACGCGGCGGAAACGCTGATCGAGGAGGAGATGGGGATGAGTAATGTGTGATGTATGAAGGCAATATAAGGGGGACAGCGCGGAAAGTGAAGGAGGATACATACTTTTGACACATCAAACCGTATTTGAGGGTCATCTCCGCGAGATCTTTGATCGTCATGGCGCGGTTGTCCTACATGGTATCAGCGTGAGAGAGAACACGTGTGAAGTCGCGTAAGCGGTAGATATTGTGAAAGGGGTACTTGACGCACGACTGAGAGGAAGGAACGACCAATAGCGTGAAAGACCTTGTTTGATGCATCTTCGGGATGAAGCATGACGCCAGGAATGGGGAAGAGGGGACAATGATCCGGAGAAAGGGGGTTGTGAGTGGGGGGGATAGGGACAGGCCTGATCCTGCGCGGGGGGGGGACAGAAAAGGGTGGGGACTGCCGTAGGCGTGCGCTGGGTTTGAGGACGGAGTTCTTGCGGGTGCGCGTGCCATAGTTGTGGTGGGTGTGAGGAGATTGCTGCTGTAGGTTCTGCATTGATATGTATCAAAGAGTCATTGAAAGGTAGGGAAGATATAAGAATTATAAGGAAATAAGGAAAAAGGGTAGAGGGAGGGGGAGGAAAGGATGGTGATGGTGACAGAGAAAGAGAGCGAAATTGAGCCCGACAGTGACATGCTGATCACAAAAAATAAAATTCTATGTGCGTAACCTAATTGTATTACATAATCATCCCCACCATGACTCTTTCTGACTACCTCGTCACCAACGATCTCACTGTCCTGCTCGGATTTGTTGGCGTGTCTGTCTTTCTGCTACAGAACCTCTACAAACCACAGCCATTGGTACATCCAATCTTACTTGGTCGACAGAGCGACGTTGGCCGTGTGCGACACTCCACCGAGAGCGCGGTCTATAGAAACTATGGCACCGGGCTCATGGGAAGGGTAGGTATAGCCAATCCTATCATCCTCTTCATCGTTCCTTACACTCCCTCAGTTTCCCGTAAAGCCTGACAAGGATGTCGACCTAGTCAATCACTTTCTCAAGTCCCAATTCGAGTCACCGAGGACACTCTGGTCCACCAAAGTGAGCTAGCCAGCCAGTCGTACACGTCACATACTCACGCCTACCCTATATGGTAGATTACCAACGCCAGACTTGTCGAGCGCATTGCTGCCTTCGGAGCTGGTATTTCTCGTATTATCCCCCAAGAATCCAATGTCTTGCTGCTTTTGAACGACAGTCTCGGTTCGTTTGTTCCCTACTCCCACTTCCTTCAGCTTACCACCACGACACCCAGAGTTTCTCATCGCCGATCTCGCACTCGCAAAGCATTCCATAGTCTCTATCACCTTGAGTTCACCTGGCCTTCTTACATCCGTCTTGGAACGTCACCCCCCTTCAGCCATCATCGTTGGCGCCGATTTCTTACCTCACCTTCTCGAACTCATCTACGATGCCAGAGAACATGACCACAAAATCATCGTTGTTGGACAGTCCGATGTCAATATTCGGCCGAAAGCGGCAAAGCAAGTTGACATTCTCAACTGGACGCAGGTCGAAGCAGACGGTGCCCAGGTAGCCAGTGCGACTGTCCCTCCTTTAGTTCGTAAGTCGTCTTTTCGAGTCACTTAAAGTTCTATTCAGGCATCCCCTCCAGGTCCCGACGACCCATTCACCCTTGCATTCTTCGAATCTCCTTCCGGAGGCTTGCAAGGCGCCTCCTTCAATCACTCCAATTTCACCTCGGGCGTCACCGCCATCAGGGCACTGTTCCCACCCTCTATAGCACTCTCTACCCTGGACACTATTGTCTCTGCGCATTCTCTCAGTACACCATTTGGCAGAGCAATCGCGTACACTGCTTTGTATGAGTGTACTTGCTTCGCAACCTGCGCCTCAACCCGCATATACTCCAATTCCAATGTCGGGCCCAATCGTTTGACCCGTAACGTTGACGACGTACTCTCTGCATCGAAACTTCCCATCCCGTCACCCACGGTATTGTTCGTTCATCCTGACCACGTGCAGGATTTATCATCCGCTGTGCTCTCCCGCGCGACAAAATCGTCATTCATTTATCCTATTATGTGGAAGCACAAGCTGGCAGCGTTAGCCGAAGGCTTTTTGAGTAGGGAAAGTTTGTGGGATCGCGCTGTATTCGAGGCCGCTCGTGAACACATCATGGGCGGTATGACCAGCACACTCAAGGCTGTTGTCGCCAGTGGAGGTGAGTGTTCCCCTTCCCCATTACCCTAGCCTTACTAATATTAACACAAATGGCGGTTTTCCAGGCTCATTACCGAACGACTCCTTGACCCCTGCACGGATTGCACTCTCGATCCCACTGATCAATACCTGTGTCCATGCATCAACCAGCGGGCCCATACTTGCCACACACGCATTTGACTTGCAAACTCTTCCCGCAGCAAAGGGTGAACCAGCTCATGTCGGCGCTCCGAGCATTAACCTTGAAGTCAAGCTTATCGGCGTCGATGATGCGGCGGTCGAGAAAGGCAGCGACCCCAAAGGAGAACTACTCGTGCGCGGGCCGCCAGTCGGAACCTTGACATCCGGGACCACGCAAGCCGACGAGCAAGGCTGGTTGCGGACGGGAATTACGGCCCGAGTGATGACCAACGGTGCCTTCAGAGTGATTGCCCACTGAATTGTGCTGTGACTGTTCTGGTAGATACTAAACGTAGCTCACTCGTCATTCGTGTACTCCAGCCTTGAAACCTGACCATGTCTTCGATCGGGCGTCTGCAAGACGTTGTCTCGCAACTTCAGAGCCAGATCAACGAATGGCAGACACTGCTCCCACTCCTGTGTCTGCCTCTCGCCAAAGCGAACTTGTTGCCTCCGCAGTTCAGCACATTTGATTCATTGCCAAGTGAAGATGTGACGGTCGACATTTTTAAGGTATTCCCGCCAATCCAACGCGTCTTACTGGAGTCCATACTGCCAACATGGGAGCCAGTCTTGGAGGAGAAAGGCTACTCAGCGCTGACACGACAATACTTTTACCCGGATTCGTTCTCAAATGCTCCTTCTTCTGCCGGAAGCGTAGCTCTATGCGCATACTCGACGATACTATCCCTCTCTTTACACCGTCACAGCATTGACTTACTACGGGTACTCGCAAAGGAATATCCAATCGATAGACTCTTTTATGCAGTGGGTACAATCCGTGATCCAGTAAGGAGATCTGTCAGCTGGGACGATTGTCTCCGGAATACCTTTGCGGTCCCCTCCAAGATAGCCAACGCTCTCAGGGGACAAGACATTCCGGTCGACCTCAGCCTTCCTGATTATTACAACAACTTATGCAAACGAGCTGAACTTCTCATCCATTCTTTATCCGGGCATGCTCTCCCAGGTCACTCTTGTCATTTGGTTTCTAGCCTGGCGTTTTATATGATTCATTTGCAGAGCATGCTTTCCTTGTGACCCAGCTCTTTTCGAAACTTGCACACGTTGGGGCATTTCCAAGTTCATTTCACCCACCTCCTTCCCAGCCTTCATTCTTTCGCACCGTTCTCCCGCTTCTCCGGCGTAGGTTCCAAGATGACGAGAGCAAGTTATACCGAAGATTTTGGAATCGCACAATCGCAACACTCCCCTCTATTCTCACCCGGCAGGTCATCCTAACATCCTTATTTGCATCGCTTTCTTCTCTGGAGTCAACCTTGGGTATCTCTCCCCATGACAGAGGGATCATACGTCGGGAAGCTGGCCTTCTGTCTGATCTGATTGGCAACATTGCTCCCCACGATGACCTCTGGAATGGCTTGATTTCCGTGTTTTTGTCTCGGAATTGGGGTGAGAACTATTCCCGAGTTTTTGTATGTTGGCTAGCGAACGGTACGGAACCTGCGAAAGGTGCTTCGTCGAATCTTCCAAGCCTTTTGCGGTAAATATTGACCTCATGAATTAGCACAAGAAGCACTTCTTTTCCGTCTCGCGGAGGTATGGAATACTTCAGAACACATCAAACATTCACTGCTCTCTCGACACCAATGTAGGTCCCCATGAATGCATCCGCGGTCGATTTTGAGGACGTATTCTCAGATATATCCACATTCCTCCTTCTCGCTGTGACGCACTTTCCTCCATCTTCGAATCAAATGATATCAATCGCACACTCCTCATCCTTTTTTTCTGCAGTTGGCACATACATCAGTCACTCTGATCAAAGTGTGCGTCGATGTGGAATGTTGGTTGCTGAGACAGTCGCCAACAGGTCTGGCAAACATCTCAGCTTCGACGACTGGGAAGGAGACGACGATGGAAAGGTATGGGCTAGGCGGACCAGATACCTCTGTTCCCAACGAGATATAGATTTCGAACCTTTGTACGAGGATGGTACAGTCGAAGAAGATGAGGTGGGTGTTAACCCGACCACAGAAGTAGCGTCAGCGAACCATCAAGGACTTGTCAAAGGAGCAAACATGTCAACGCAAGCTGTTACTGGGGATGATTCAGATGATTCTTTGACTGGATATGCTTCACCATCGTCGTCTCGCTCACCGTCGCCAACACCTTCAGAGCTGGAGGAGATCAAGAAAGATCCTACACTCTATACCGGTCAGAAAAAGGTACCCCGTCCCGTATACCTGGCTCAGCTAGGAGAGCTCGTCCGAGGCAGTGGAGTTGGGCCTTCCGAGGGCAATCAAGAGGCGGACAAGATTGAAATGGCCATAAATGTCGGTGAGGAATTGATCCGTAGGAAACGTGATTACGGGACAGAACTAGGTGAATGCGAATCCTCACCTAAATGCCTGAATTCTCATTTCCAACGCAGAAGAAAACGCTGCCAATCTAATTTACGGTTTTATTTCCCTCAATAATAAATTCGATCTTGATGGTTTTGACATAAAGAGACAACGGGTCACGATAGCGTTGGTCGCATGTTGTCCAAAAATCTCTGCTCGGTATGTTCTTGTTTCTCCATGAGGATTTCGCTCTGAGGGACTGCAGGTGCATCATCGAAGAGTTCTTCAAAAATCAATATTCAGTCGATCAACGTTCAGTGATGCTGAATGCTCTGGCATTCGGAGCCAGAGATTTAGCATCTCTTCCCACTTCTTCCACAGCTTTAAAACTACGTGCAGCTCAGCGAGCCACTTTTCCAAGCAGGATGTTACCTCCTGCATTGCATCAAAGATACTTGCCTGCAAGCTTCGATGATACTCTACAACCTCTTCTTGAAGACATTACCAGAGCAGCCATTGACAGGGGCCAAGAAGCCGCGGTAGACAAGGTACCTCAGATTGTTCGGGAAAGACAGCTGCGGATCAATATGTCCTCGAAAATTACCGAAATTGCTCCGGCAGACCAAAGAAACCTCCCCTCAGCACATCGTCCGCCGAGTATTATGTCCTTTACGGCTGTGGCTGCCGAGTGGTTTATCATGCCACTCATCAATCGGTTCTGGGTCTTCCTCCGGGATGAGCAAACGCGGGAAGAACGGACGGCGCAGCGTGATGTCCTATACCAATATCACGGTGCCGGAACGGGGCTTATCTTGAACCCTCTTATCCTCTCCCCTTTTCTCAATACTATGGCAATTCTCGTGCATGCATCCCAGAACGCTCCAGAATGGCTTTCGCTCATCGCACCGAACACACTGGAGCTTGCGGTTACCGTAGGGTCACGGCAGATCACTAGGCCTGCGAGTGAGGATTTGTCCGAGGATGAACCGGTGGACGGCAATAAGGGCAAGGAGGCGACGGTCCTGACATCTGCACTCAGCTTGGTGCTGATTCTCTTGGATGGCTGCTTCGAGCTAGATGGTGGCCATTCGCTTGGCTTAGAGCATACTGCGTTATTGATTGGTACGGGAGAGTGGGCGGGACAGGTATTCAACATGCTTGAGAGAGGTATTCAGGTCAGTGGGCTTGGCGGGATACACGAGATCGAGCTACGGAGGGCTACCGCTGGAGTACTTCTCAAGGTGGACCAGATCACTTCGAAATGGCGCCGTTCAATGGTATTGTAGATGTAAGTTAATGTAGTGTAGTGCAAGTGACGACGTGGGAATGCTACATCGAGTTCAGTAGTATTGCTTGTTTCGTTTGCTAGCTCATTCATGTTTGTTTCCAAACTCGCATCTGCAGTTGCCCGGCCCACAGTCGCTCGGAGGTCCATCTCAACTTCGCTTTCAAGGCGCTCAGATGCGCTTTTCGTGGTAGGTCACTCTCGTAGTACAGTACATGTGACCTGTCCTCACCGAACCTTCGTACCAGCATCGCGACTCCAAGTATAACAATCCAAAAGTACGCCATTCGTACATCGTACAAAGACAACTACCTGGATGCTTTTCACGCTAGATACCATTCCAGTTCTCCCCAGACAACCTGAAAAAGGCAGAAGATGTCATATCCCGGTATCCTCCACAGTACAAGAAGGCGGCCGTTATTCCCCTCCTCGATCTCGGCCAGCGACAAAACAAGGGATGGACAAGCATCAGCGTCATGAACTACGTCGCAGGGCTCCTTGAAATGCCACCCATGCGTGTCTACGAAGTCGCCACCTTTTACACCATGTTCAACCGGTATGTTGATTCGTGCCCGTTCTATCCTGTCGCTCCGTTGAGCGTTCATTCAGGGAACCAGTGGGCGAGAACTTTGTGCAAGTCTGCACCACCACGCCGTGCATGTTGCGTGGGTCTACGGATATTCTGAACACTGTCTGTTCTCATCTCGGTGGAATCAAACCTGGAGCGACAACTCGAGACGGTAAATTCACCGTAATTGAAGTCGAGTGTCAGGGTGCTTGCAGTAACGCACCAATGATGGTCGTCAATGACGACTTTTACGTATGTTACAAGAGCCAAAAGTTGGACATCTTGGACAATGTACTAACGACGAACGTAGGAGGACCTCACCCCAGCAACCACGAAAAAGGTACTTGACGCTTTTATAAAAGGTGGAAAGCCCAAGGCTGGGCCACAGAGCGGGCGACAGACAAGCGAAAACTCTGCCGAAATGACTGCATTGACATCCAAGGTCTGTCTGCGTGCTTGCGAATGCAATTTGCTCACTCGCTGCTTGTAGCCGTATGGGCCGGGAGAATTCTGTACACCCGAATTCAGTTAAACTTTCTTCGCCCGCATGTGGTCTTCAAGGGAAGATAAATGCAACTAGTTTGGTCCGTCACATGAACATGAACAATTCAATCATCCCCTTCTCCGTCGTCCACCTCATGCGTGCCATGACCACCCTCTGCCATTTTCTCAATTATATATCTACACCAGCGGGGGTCAGATACAGAGATTAGCATGCCGATGCTATGCACTTACTCCACCTCTTCTTTCAAGTCATCACAGTAGGTGTCTACACATGTCAAGTAAGACAGGTCGCCGGCATCAAAACCCACTTACCAAGTGGCAGATCATGTGGATCATAACCTATTGATTCGCCAGTGTCAATTGTGTGAAAATCAAACTCGACATATGCTCACCGAAAGGCATCTCAATTTCATCCGCAATCCCCTCAATTCCCATCAACGTGAACGCAACGACAGTAACAATTGGGATTGTACTCCAGCCCAAATCATTCATAAGGGTGAGAGGTAAGGCGAAAAGGTACAACGTGACACATTGTTTGAGGTGGATTCCATCTGTGAGCATATTTGATGAGAACATTGAGACAAGTATTCGGGGAAACCAACAAGAAGATGGTATGGGTGAATTGGCGATCCGTTCCATACACGTCATTTGATCAACCATCGACTGGACCCTATGAAGGCACCTTCAGCATCCAGCAAGCCGACAAGGAAGAGTGCCTCACAATGCGCTCATAGCATTGGTTCCTTGACAACGAAGTAATATTAGGGACCACGTGAGTAAAGTCGACAGCTTGATCTCACCAGCAGGGCCAACTGTCTCTAACAAACCCTCCCGCTTGAACCTGAATATGGCACTTGTGATTTCATGGGCAATTCTGAAGAGAAAAAGGGTTAATACGAGAGCAACAACTCTTAGAACACAAACATTAGAGGGAGTGGCATGGATATGCAATCAACGCATGCGTGGAATTCAACAGTTTGATGGAGGAGGGGCGTGGCGGAACCAGATATTTGTGGGCCCACGTTTTTCTTGCTGCGTTTCCTCTTGATCCTTTTTGTAGCGTCCGCAGAGCGCCTCTCATTGTTACTAGTATCCGAAGTGGAGTCTTGCGTCGCTGCATAACAAGTATGGCCATGATTTGCGGCATAGTCCAACCCGACACCCAAAGGAAAATGAGGTGGCAGAACTGCAGCCAAGTCACCGTAACCTGCTCCGTCCTCTCCACGGAGGTAGTGCTTTATTGCATAGACAAAGCCAAGACAATACCGCAATACTTCGATCTTTTGACGTTTGACTTCAGCATGGGTAAGTTGAGTGTTGAAAACTTTGCCTTGGGTGTTGACCATCCCACTCTCGATAGGAGGAAGGGCGACGTGGACCCAGACGTTGCGACACAGATTCCGAACCTGTAAACGCTAGCATGAGTCGAATGGCCATTCTGACATGTAATACTCATACGTTGCCCGTAAGGGTCGAGAAGCATCTCCTGCCTTCCCAGTAGCGATCGTAAGATGTGCTATATTGGATTAGCTCTCCTGTAATACTACTCAAAGGCGCCTGCAACTATAGGACATACCCGTTTCTAGTAAAAACGGTGATAAATCATCCAGAACAAATGACCGAATAATCTTTTAACTCGCCTAAATACGAGAATGAGGCCGACCTAATATAATAATCAGATTGCGGAAACAACACCAAAACATCCCTACTCACGACCACCGAAAGCAGCGGAACCACCGAATTTGTAAGTTCGATTGTAGTGCCCCGCGACCGTGCAAAGGCAACAACCACGGAAAACACCGTCACCGTGAAGACTGGACCAAAAATACGTGGTATTATCTATGCATCTACGTTGAGCACGTGGAAATGAAAACATTATGAACATTTAACGCACACTACCTCTCAACCGCAGGACATCAGGCAACCAGGAGTACTGGGATTAATCCTGTTAAGGGAGTTGAACGCTATGCGGGGAGAAACACACCTTTCGCAGGTGTTGCCTTCTGATTCTGGGTGGCTGTTACGGTTAAAGGGCCATCGTCAACATTCACCAAAGCAATAGCCATTCGGGGATTATGAATAAATACCTTTAGCGACGCTAGAGAGAGTTTCGCGTTCCTACGTGGTTCCATCCTTGCCTACAAAAATTAGAACTTTGATGACTGTTCAAGCAAGAGCATGAGTGTGGAGACAGGTTGTTATAGAAGTTGGAGCTTTGAAATACCGCACGGACACCCGATGCGTTTAATTTGGTCGGCGACATGCCGTCACAATTATCACTTTACAATTATGTTCTGTACTGATATTCTACGAGTCTGCACCTGGCCGCTAAAGCTACAACAAGCTAAACAGGATGGGGTGAAAATAACATTGAAACAAGGGTCTTGCTCTTGTTGAGACGATTGAGAACGAAACTGATTTATGATGTCGCAGGATACTCTAGGCTCGGGGTTGGCGTGAGGGCGCCATCGGAGGAAATGTAGGAAACCGGATATATGGGCGTAGGCTTGATCATGGGAGGTGACGCGAGGTCTTCAGACGATGCTTGTGTAGGTTGTCCGGGAAATCCGATTCCGCTCTCTGTTGAAACACTCTCCGGCATGCCAGTTGAAGGACTTGTAACCAGGTATGAGTAGGAAATTCCTTGGGAAAGCTGCGATTGTTCACTTCCACACGGAGAGCTGTAGAACTCAGGTGAGTTCATCCTCATTTCCGGGCATGCGGAGCTGGGTTGATATATTGTCGGAGTGCAACGTGGGTGGACCTCTCCGAAGGTACCTTCTCGGGGGCCAAAACCCATGGCAGAATCTTGCGGCCACATCCAGCTCGAAGGGAAACCAGAATCGAATGTCTGTTTTTCTGCTGCGAAAATCAGGGGAGGGTGAAACGGTCCATGGAACAATTGCTGAGCCGGAATGGGAGGAGAATCATCCGTCACGCCATTCTCGGAAATCCATTGGTGTACTGGTTGAAGCGTAGGAGAGTAGAGTACGCGAGAAAGGTGCGTCGGATAAGACTCTGGTCGACCCTCTAGTGGAAGTCTTGAAGCAAGCCGACGCATTGAAATCGAGAATGCCGACGTATTGAATGTTGTTGAACTGGCGCGAAACCCTCCATTTATCGCATCTTTGAACAGTAACGGGCCTGGCAGCTCGGGAAGGTAGTCGTCAGACGGACTCCAACTAACCGCTGGGCTTTGTTGGGGAGAAGAAAACTCCTGGGAGAAGAAAGCAGAGGGCTGACTGTGTAAATCTGTCGGTAAATCGGGCGCGTCGCATGGCCCGCCGTTAATCGACGACGCTTCCGATGTATAGGAAAATGCGAGAGAATTATCCATATTGGTGTCTGCATTCTGAAGATTTACGGTAGGGTCGAAATCACCTTTCATGATGGGGCGTGTGCTGAAAGAAATGTTTGTAAAAATATCTTGAGAGGATACAGCTACAGCTTGTGATGCAGTGCGATGTTCCGAGGGGAGCTGAGAACGCTCCGAGAAAAGGGGACGCACTACAAAAGGGGTTAAGAGGCAAGGCAAGTGATTACAGTCACGGTTGAGACAAACTGGTAGGGTTGTCCTTGTGGATTTTTTTCAATCGCTGCAGGTGACTGGAGACCTGTTTCCTAGAGCGATTCTTCCCAGTTTTCTCTAGAATGTATGATTGAATGAGCTGGCAGCGTCCAAATGATTTGGCTCGATTTGCGTCGCAAAAATGTTCAGATACTCGGTAATATTTGAGACGTCGCTTGCCCATTGGTGGGTACAAAGCAACAGCTGGTCATTATCGT
Organism: Xerocomus potaroensis; assembly: GCA_038088895.1. Classification (NCBI taxonomy): domain Eukaryota; kingdom Fungi; phylum Basidiomycota; class Agaricomycetes; order Boletales; family Boletaceae; genus Xerocomus; species Xerocomus potaroensis. Next base: position 51,410 of record JBBPJT010000017.1, on the reverse strand, counting down.
AAAATGATAAACTGCCGAAGGTGGCTTCACTGACCTTCCATGAATGCGGCGTGCACATCTTCGGGCCACACATCCTCGTATCTCGACTGCTTGAGCTTGTTCACACCTAGATTGACTGTAAGCAAACTCTCGCCGTCTGGAGCGTTGTCTGTCGAAAAGGTCAGCTTTGAGTCTATATCGGCGGATCGCATATTGTAAAGGTGGCGCAAATGGATCAGAGTTGAATGCAGGAAAAAGTCGTTCTAGTTCGCCAATGCAACACCCTTCAAATACGCGCCTTAATTGTTTGGAACTCCGCGTCTTAGTCACATGACAGAAATCACTCTTCACGTGACAGAAGACATTCTACTATCTATCACAAACCACTACCATTGGTCAACCAGAAGATTACTTGTCATGCCAAGCATCCAGGAGGCTGTTGACGCACTCAGGACTGAACTATACAAGAAATGCGTTGAAAGCCACGTGCAGGATGCATTCGACCATCTTACATCTTGCTTGGTACTCTTGGTATGTAGTATCTGGAGCCGGTCCGATCCACATCTAATCTACATCCTTGTGCAGAACTCATCATCCCCCTCGGCACAAATGATGCAAAAACTTTGCACAGTACTCCGCCAGTCGTTTCTTCCATTGTATAAGATATGCCTCCAGCTGGCGCTGCAGCTTTCTTCATCTGTCCTCTCCACGGTGTTAGTGAAATTGTGTGACGCGCATAGAGTTGAGGACGAAGGGTTTCGTTCGGCGTGGGATAAAACTGCACAGGTTATCTTGTCCGGCGTCCTCGTAAGATCGCAACAGTGTAGTCATACCGTCAAATGATTTATGCTCTACAGGATTTTTTGGACCAGAAAGATGGTGGCGCGCATTTCTCCTATATCATGAAGTTCCGTCGCTTAAAAAACTTAGACAGCATTTCTGAAGATGGAGTCTGGGAAGTCTTTTGTGGCATCATTTGCGAATTCTTTTTCCTTGATTCTGGCGGGGAACTGCCGGTGCTCAGCATACCGCTCTATCTGTCTGTGAGTGCATCTCTTTGGCGGGGGTTGGATATATGCGCTAGGCTTTCAGCTAAGCGACTGTTCGCAGGCTTACGGCGTGTTAACAGAAGCTGCTGCCAGGCAAGTTACCATTCGGAATACCCTTCGTGACAAGGCTGTTTTAGGCGGGTGAATTTGTTTTTCTTGTCCTGTATTCCAGGAATATGACCATAATGTGGACAGCGAGCGACTTGGAGTTGCTATTTCCAGAACAAAAGGTACCGGTCCCCCACTCCCTTCTGTACTCACGTCTCTTCATATGCACACTAGATTACTTACTCCTTGAGGCATTATTAATGCTGTTTGCTCGACTTCTCCCTCCCATCAACGATACTTCGCAAGGAAAGCTCAAAAGGGTTATGTTCGTGAAGGAAGTTCTGGGTTCTCCGAAGTTGTTCAAACGAAGCGCAGAACTGCTCGATGTGGTGCAGAATGCATCAAGCACGCATTGGGATGATGTTGCCGCTCGGATCATTGATGTTCTTGCGGGGAGTGACATCACTTGGTGAAGTTTTTTTACCCTCCCCCCTTTTTTCCGCACATCCCACGTACTGATGCACTTATGCTCAGTCCGCAACCTTTTTCCATCGACGAGATTACCGTCTGTGGACACGTGTTTCCACAACCACTCCCGACAGACAGGCTGATCATGGATAAGCAAGCTTTCTTCACGAACATCGTTGTTGAAGATGTGAGAATATTATCGTATCTATCAGTTTTCATCTCACAGTTCCACAAGAACGATGTATGTGAGAGCCTACAGGTGCCATACTCTCGCATTCGCACAATCACGCTCGACAGCTCGGAGGCAAATGTCCCAAAAGAAAAGGTTTTAATATTGTTGCATCTGACCTCTCCACCGTTAGTAGGCAATGCTGAAATGAAACCCCCCAATGGAAGTGCCTTGCATGCAACATTCCTCTTGCAGAATGATGTTATAGGCAGATTTATGGAGGGATTACGGCGTCGTGGCGTGGTAAGATTATCTAATCCCGGGGCATTTCTCGATTCACAATTGCCATAGGGAAAGTTACGATTCCTTAGTCCACTTGCCAAAGTGCCGAAAAAGCGCAGGACTGTATCGATTGGGTCGGCATTGACATTCACAAATAACAGTTCTCCGGTATCATTATCAACAAGCTTTGAGGGTAAAGTTCAACACGTTAATGAAGGTTTAAGATCCAGCTTCCAATTATATCTTTCCCGTTGATGAACTATTTCCCCAGTTTACAAAACAGATCTTGAAGAGGCTGACGTCGGAGGCGGGGACTTCTCGCCCGTGTCTGACTTGAAGTCCGCGAAAAAGGACGAGATTCTGATTCCCGAAGTTCTTGAACCTGAAGTAGTCGAAGATACAACCCGGATTGTCGAAGAAGCCGGGGCCTCGGTCACCAAGAGAGCACCGGAGAGCACCCGTAACTGTTTACCACCCCTCGCTCCCGAAAATCCCACCGAAACAGTCCAGCCATTTGGTGATAGCGATAGGCTCTCCGAATTTTCTGAGTTTGAGCCTGACGACAATGCGATCACCGAGCACGTGGCAATCGGAGTATCAACAAGTCGTAGTCGCAGATCGAAGCCGACACGACCCAAGAATGCTCGCATGCGGGAGAATAGAGCTACCGCCGCTAGAGGAACCAAGAAATTGTCTGCAACTGTATCGAAAACTCGGGATTACTCAGAAGAAGTGGCTCAAAAGCCTCCCGAAATTAGGAAACCGCTACTGGTCCTGGGTTCCCCAATATCTAGTACACCGCCTAACATCCAAGCTGATGTTTTGAAACCACTGTCAATCGCTAATGCGTCTCTCACCGCGGTCGAGAATGATGTTCCTGGTGAGTTTTATACCATGTCCCGGGACATCGTTGAGGTAGACGGATTCAACGAATCAATTGATGACTGTACGTCATATAATGGGGAACTTGCCGTCGTCTCGGTAGGGAGGCTCCTCAAGTCCACCGAAAACGAACTTGTACAGAACAGCAAGTCTCCTACGTCTTCCGGTTGCAATCATTCCCATAATGAGGGCACGAAAGATATGAGCGTCTTGTCGAGGATTGCTGGGAATCGAAGAAAGAGGGATACCATCAGGCCTTCCGGGAAGACAGTCATCGAAACCGACGAAGAATCTGCACCCCTTCGAAAAAAGCGCCGTAACGATGTGCTTGGGGCCAACGAGGATACGTCCAAGTCCAGTGAGACTCTATTAGATGCTATTTCTATCGCTGGGGCCAAGAAAGACATGAAAAAGGGCAAAAAATCTTCCCCCAGCACTGATTTAACAGCGATCGATTTCGGCGAACTCAAGCCAACCAACAAAGGGACCCGTAGGTCGTCGAGGATTCAAAAAAAGCAGACGGTAGCAACGGCCAGAACGACAAATGCCAGGCGCGGAAAGACTCGCAAGAGAGCTGAAACAAACGGTCGATCTGGTGCTGGTACCGAACGCAACAAACCGATCGCTGTTTCTCCACAAGACCATCTTGAGTCGCGTTCCGTACCAACTCTGATTAGGGAGCTGTCCTTTTCTCCAAAAGTCAGCTGTGATACAGTAAGTATCACTGCATCCTGGATCGTCAGATTGGACCCACCCGTCAACTCACAACCCATCATGGATTTGAAGAATGCCAGAAATATATTGCAAAAGACGAACCTGCCTCAAGAATTGCTGGAGGTTAGTTTCCTGGTTCTAAATCCGACCTCACAAAACTATTGATCCAGGTTGCCAGTATCCACTGTGAACCCGGTCAAGTTGATGTGACACTGAACAAAGAACAGCAAAGGGACCTGCGCGCGAGTCGACAACCCATTTCAAACACGATGCAGCCTACGGAGCAACCTCACCTCAAGACTGAAGAGACTTGGAATGATCGACGTATCCCATCTGACCCTCGAACTGTAGATGGCTGTGCTAATCCGGTCCAGAAAATTATCGGACCTTCATTCCCCTCAAAACAATGTGAGGACCTTGTGGAGGTGACTCCCCCGGCTCCCCGCAACAAACCGGATCCCCAGCCTTGTAGATCAATAGTGGAACTGACGCCCCCGGCGGAAGCTGTTACTATCGATCTCACTGTCGATATGTCTCCTATCCGAGGGAAGACCGAGCTGTACAAGGCATTTCCTGCCCCTGTGAGTTCGGAGCCGAGCGTTCAAACAAAGCTCAGGCCACTTGCCTCTATGGGAGAACCCACTCTTTTCCCTTCACTTCGCCAAAGGCGCAGAAACGTCGCCTTTGCATCCCCCCTCGAACATTCTTCAGGCAAAGAGGCTCAATTCGAGTCAGTCGCTCACGTTCTCTTTCCTCACAAGTTGGGAAACTAATATATGAACCTCTCCATCAATATTGAAGTTGTCGGTCTCCATCGCCCTCCGAGTCGACTAGCAATATCCTTTCTCCTCTCAGGATACCCACAGGACCTGTGCATCTAGGGCGTGACTCACCTAACAGAATCATCTCACAGGTCAGGTGGCAGAAAGAGTCGAAGGCCCTGCAGGGTAACCATTGTTAATATGACATGCTACGATAATAGACCCAACTTACAACCTAAACTAAGGCCCGGCACACGATCAAGCCACTGATGAGGTCGAAATACAGGGTATCGTGGAGGTGAGCGCCTCGTACTCTCTCAAGTTGATCTTCTTCGATCCGTATCGTACAGATACTCGATGAAATTCAAGCTGTGCCTACTCGGTCCTTTTCATTTCACGTCAACATAACTGATCAGACTGCCAGGTTATTATCAAAGGTATCTGTAATAAGTTCAGGAGCGTCAAAAAAGATGTCCAACATGGTCGAGACGAACTTATCCGACAAGCTTTCAATGAGCTAGAGTGTATGGTTGTCGAGAAGTACATGATCCTTCCTTTTCGCGGACAGCTAACCGAAGATCCCTGGTAGCGCAAGATATTTCAATAGACTGGTACACCTCGAGGAAGATTACTATAAGAATGGAAAAGCTATCACTCATTGCTGGGAAGACCTCATCGACTGCAATGATGGGATTACTACACAACTTCGAAACATTTTGACGGACCACGATCAAAATATGTCGGCGAAGACATTTCCGAAATCCTTTCTACCTCAGAAGCCAGCTTCCCTTTACTATCATGCAAGTGTCTGATAGACAAAGCGAAGCGACTTTACCCTGATGAATTGGAGCCGGTACAACTGTGCCTATACGACGATGTCCCTGATTGTTAGTGTCGTTGTATTACCAGGAGATATAGAAAACAGCTTTCCCATTCAATGGCGCTTTCAGTTCGTTCGAGGGGAATGGTGATGGTGGGTGTCGATGAGCACTAGCGCTGAGCGGTGGTCACCGATATCATACGCGATCGTAATCACGCGCTCGGACAAATAAAGCTTGATTCTTCCCCATGTCCGACAACGATTTTCGCCTCCCATCAGATGTTCGACCCATTCATTATGACCTTACCATACAGACGGACCTCAGGAAAGAAATCTTTGAGGGCCTCGTGAAGATCAGGCGAGCACACTAACCCCCTCCCAATGCATCATAATCACAACTGGGCCTAGACTAGTGGTCAAGAAAAAAACCTCTTCTCTGACCTTCAACGTAGCAGATCTAGTGATTTCGGACATATCGTTGTACTCTCATGATCTCGGGATACAAGAGGTTGACATATCTAGGTCATTCGATTCTGAAGCAGAGCGGGGCACTCTCGATTTTCCCACAGAACTGCCTACAGATTCCACTGCTACCCTAACGATCGCCTTCTCAGGGAGGCTTACTGGTTCAATGATGGGGTACTACAAGTCCATACATGGGGATAACGACGAAAAGGTGTACAGTCTTACACAGTTTGAGGTAAGTCGGTGTAGTAACATCGCACCTAAATATCGTCTAGTCTAATTGCGCACAATACGTTAGCCCACTGCTGCACGACGTGCATTCCCTTGCTGGGACGAGCCCTTGCTCAAAGCCAGATTTACGATCACGATGATATCTCGCGTAGATACCACCAACCTGAGCAACATGTCTGTGATTTCTGAGGGAATTCACAAGCCTGGGTTACATGACTCCGACGGTGCATCTCTAGCAAGATTGTTTGCTGGCCTCCACATTGAGGAACAGCGTGGAGATGAATGGAAAATTACCAAGTTCGATACAACACCCCCTGTGAGAAACCTGGAAATATACGCAGTGTATTCCAAGCTCATATTTACTTCCCTAGATGTCTACCTACCTTGTAGCTTATGCAAACGGTCAATTTGGTCGACTTGAGGGCTCGTATACGAGCCCGCTGACCGGGAAAATTCGACCACTTTGTATATATGGTATGTACTCCCGTTGCCGCAGATGTTTTCTGTTTACTATGTATTGTCAGCCACTCCAGATATCATTAACCAAGCCCACTATGCGCTTGATGTCAAAGCTAAAGTGCTTCCTATCTACGAACAAATTTTTGACATCGAGTATCCTCTCCCAAAGCTAGACACCTTAGTGGTGAGATACTCTCAATTTCTCTCTAGAATAATGTAAGCGAATAACTCAAAAGGTACATGACTTTGATAGTGGTGCCATGGAGAACTGGGTAACAATTACAAGTTATCCGCGACCCAATGTAGTTCTCACAGAATCTGCAGGGCCTCATCACGGGACGTGCCAGCGCATTTCTTATGGACTCGGACCATCCAGACATGGCGACGAGACAACGCGTTACTGTATATCAATCTCACGAAGTGGCCCATATGTGGTGAGTAAAATTGTTGACACGCATGCCATATGGCACCCACTCCCATTAAAGGTTCGGAGACATTACTACGATGGAGTGGTGGGACTACCTATATTTGAATGAAGGATTTGCCACTCTGGTATGCGTCCATTTCCACTTCCAGGAATTATATTCATAGCCGAAAGATGGGTGAAGTTATTGTCGTCGGTGTGTCGCAATTTCTACGTTAGTGTTTTGCTGGCGACTGAGTACACCCAGACCGGTAGTAAGATCGACTTTGTTACACGGAGTCTTTCTGACCCACGTCTAGTCTCTACCCTGAGTGGAAAGTCGACTCAAGGTTCATTACTGATCACTTAAATAATGCTCTCAACCTTGACTCTAAGCTCTCTTCCCATCCCATCGAGGTTCAATGTCCTGACGCCAAACTAATCAATCAAGTGAGTCCTTTATACAAGGATTACCCGCCGAGTAGACACCAGTTTGCAGATATTTGATTCGCTATCATATTCCAAAGCAGCCTCCGGTAAGGTTTCAGTAGACGTGTCCAATACAGTGACCAAGAACATTACCAGTTCTTCGCATGCTTTGCAACTTCGTCGGAGAGGGCAATTTCCTTAAAGGTGTCTCAATTTACCTTAAGGACCACCTCTATGGGAACACGACTACAAAGGATTTGTGGGATGGAATCACCAAAACCACGCACGTCTTCGATGAGAAAATGTTAGATATCTCGAGCATGATGGAGAATTGGATAATCAAGGTGTACTTTAACAGACTCGATGTCTTAATCCATTACTGATCGACAAGTTGTGTTTTACAGGTCGGATTTCCGGTACTCACTGTCACTGAGACGACGGATGGAATCAGAATTCGTCAAGATCGTTACCTTGAAAGTGGCTCTGCGGAGAAAGAAGATAATCAAACAACTTGGTATGTCTTTGTGTTGCTTTTCTATATAGCGTTCTCCGAATTGTGTAGGATTGTTCCTCTCTCTGTCTTGACTGTGGATGATACAGGAAAACCCTCAATAGACAAAAGTGCAATACTTACTGATCGCGAAACCATTATTTCCGTTGACACGACCAAGCCATACAAGATTAATGCGGGGACGTATGGTGTTTGTGTGTATCACATGATACTTTATCTTTGACTATGTTTTAATGGATCAATAGACAGAGTTCTTTATACCGAAGAACGGCTCACCCGTATCGCACGCGAAGCAGCTGGGGGTGATGTTATCTTCTCCCTCAATGATCGGATTGGACTTGTCCATGACGCTATGGCACTCGCCAAATCCGGGCACGCCTCTGTTAGTAGTGCACTTACGATCGTCGATATCTTCAGGAAAGAGTCTGAATGCAAGTATTTTGGAATTGGAGTATGTTGTGCCACTGATATGCATGGTACACTGCACAGTTTTGGTTTGGGACAGCATCGCAGAGATTTTGCTTCTTTTGGTGTCGACATGGTGGGAAAACAATGTGATTGTCAGTGGTCTGAATCAGTTTAGGAAGGCATGTGTTGTGGCTCTCGCGTGTTGGTTTGATTGTTTGATCGTTGTTTTATCCAGAGTCTCTTCAAACCGATCGTAGACAGGCTTGGCTATGTGTATTCGCCATCTGAGTCTGTAGACACCTCACAGCTGCGAACAAAGGCCATAGGGCAATCGGCTGCAGCTGGGGACGAGGCGTACGTGATCGTAGATGTTGCGAGCGCACAACCGATTAACATCAACGAAGCGTCATTCGTGTACTCAGGGAAATGTTCAAGTCGTACATGGCCACCAAGGATGAATCAGAAATCCCTGTTGACCTGTTCAGAACGGCCGCTATAAACGTAGGCATGCTGTTCTGACATATATTTCCTTGATGAAAACCAAATTTAGGCTGTGAAATACGGGGGCCCGGACGAGTATAATTTTGTCAAAGGTCTTTGCAAAGATCCAACTACGCTGCCATCAGTTCGGCTGTCCGCGATGTGCGTATGCCAATTATCATTTTTGGATATTTTAATACTTCAATCCTGAACAGGCTTGCAATGTGTGCGAGTAGAGATGTGTTGTGTCACCGAGACACTGAACTTTTCATCCTCCACGAAGCCAGAAGCCAAGATGTCATTTACTTTTTCTCCGGTCAACAGATGAACCTCGATACTAGGCGCAGGTCGGCTGATTTTTTCATGAACAACTTTGGGACTGTGCGCACATACACATTTTTTGTGGAATACGGCTGACATGACATTGCAGCTTGAAGAGCGCTACAAGGGAAACTTTTCTTTCAGATACGTTGTCTCAGTGCGTTGTTTCATTCGTGAGTATACTCATGCTGTGATTCATCTCCTGGTAGACTGTACTTTGCAATCTGAACACGGAGGGCGATATTGAAAGGGTTACCAGCTTCTTCGGGGTGTGTCTGTCGCATCTATTGCATTCGCCTTAGCGCTTAAATAGGGACGCAGGACAAGGACACGTCGCCATACCGCCTTGCACTGGCTCAGACACTTGAGTCATTGCGAGCCTCCGCGGCTTGGATCAAGGTAAGTTTCTAGAGTCGATGATGGTCACGGGGGTGAATGTCTGCATTCTAGCGCTCGACGACGGACATTTCTGAATGGCTTATGAGGCGGGAAGGGGAGCCATAGTATAGTGGTTGACTTGTATTACATAATAATGCATACGTCCATCTTCGAGTCTTATGCGGCAAGGGCTCAGCGCTCAACGCTTGCGGACAACCACAAGACACGTTCAGGCTGACTAGTTTTAATTGCGTACCGCCAGGTGATGACTTATTGACCACAGAGACACATCTCTGTCACGGAATTCAGTACGATGCCAGCCTTTGATCCAGTTCGAGACGCAGCCCTCAACTCGCCGGTGTCTCAACCAAAGTCCCTTCCAGCGCATGTCCACGACGCCGACTTGGACAGGCATGAAAGACACGCCTTTGACATCCCATCTCCCTCGTCGTCACGCCCGTCCTCCGCACGAGCGACGAACAGCCCGACTGTGGCTCGTCGAGCCACAGATTTGGCAGTCCTCCTCAACTCGGAGCCCCAGGAGCCACGCACCCCGGGATCCGCGCGGCCCAAGAGTCTATCACACTTGTTACTTGGAACCGACACGCAACCGTCTGTCCTTTCGGTGACGACGGCCAACGGGGATGTGGACAGGCTGGCTGGCACAACATCTTTGCGACGTCGGGGCAATCTCCCGGTGCTCGACATCCCTCGAACGGATACATCGTCGGGGTCAGAGGACGGACACGGACAGTCCCACCATTTCTCACGTCATCCCCTGCCATCTCTTCCACCGGTCCAGGTCGAATCCGCACCTTCTGCCCCGCGTGTCTTTCCCCCTTCCCATACTTCACCTTCCTCTGACTCCACCACCATCTCTTCAATGACATCTCCTTCCACCAGGCTATCATCTCACTCACCACTTTCCGCCATCCCGTACAATCCTCGCAACCGCAGAACGCCTGCAGGTTCGGTCCTTGTTCCCATGCCGCCGCAGGAAATTGAATTGTATCCACACTACCATGGTATCGGAACGCAACTTCTCCTTTCAAGGCGTAAACGAGAACGTAGTAGGTCCCCAGACGGCTCTCCGCACGTGAAACGTCAGGCAGGTGATGTCGGGAAAGTGATCGATCATTGTCAGTCCCTTGTGCAGCCCGCCAGACCTTGAACCCACCATCTTCTTACTGTGCACAGATAACACGCGTCCCGAAGTAGGCGTCAAGCAACGCATGGAATCACCCATAATCGGCCTCAAATACTTTAATAATTGGGTCAAGTCCGTGTTGATCACGCGCTTTGCTCATCCGGCCCTCGCTTTCCAGTCGTCCGGATTGGGCAGGGCTCGCGGCCGAGTTCTTGATCTTGGCTGCGGCAAGGGTGGCGACCTCACCAAGTGGTCAAAAGCTCGGGTCGGGGAACTCGTCTGTGCTGGTGGGTCTGCATCATTTCCTCTCGTCTGCTGCGATGACCCGCAAGTATACATAGATATCGCTGATGTATCCATCGCTCAAGCCCGTGAGAGGTGGCAATCAATGCCTCAGCCGCGCATCGATGCTGCGTTCGCCGCAATTGATTGTTATACCGAAGCTCTCTCCAAAGCATTTCCGCCGGAGCGACTTGCGCAGCCTTTCGATGTTGTCTCAATGCAGTTTTGTATGCACTATGCTTTCGAGACGTCGCAAAAAGCACGGTGCATGCTTCGTAATGTAACCCAGTACCTCCGCAAGGGTGGAGTATTTCTCGGTACCATCCCTAACGCCGATCAATTGTTGTATGCATCATTATTGTTCAACCTCTTTTCGAGAGGATAACATTACTCTTAGAGAACGGTTGGATGCTCTACCGCCTTCTGCAACCGACCTTTCCTTTGGTAATGCGGTGTACAGGATTCGCTTCGAAGATCGGCAATCTCGCCCACTGTTTGGGCACCGCTACTATTTTTTCCTCAGGGACGCTGTCGAGGATGTACCCGAATACATTGTAGACTGGGATAATTTTGTAGGGTGGGTATCTCGCGTCTGTTGCATCATAATTCGTCCACTTTTATGATCTGTTGTCATTCGCCATGCTGGCTTTTCGAGGGGTTGCGATTCCTGCAGGCCCAAAAGATTTTATGTTCGCTGCTTTTCGTGCCTCTCTGGTCACTTGACATTGGAAAAGTTTTGACTATCGTTCAATTTGTATCATGTTTTAAATTGCGTGGTTTGCTTACTTTGCATTACAGTCTAGCCGCAGAATATTCTCTCCACCCAATCTACAAAAAAGAATTCCACCAAATATTCGCAGAGCACTCCGAGCAGGAGGAGTTCAAGGATCTCATGGTGCGCATGAAGGTTGTGGATGCAAACGGTGAAAGCGCAATGGACGAGGAGCAGTGGGAAGCCGCTAGTGAGCTGTTTCGCCTGTGTTTATTGACGACTCCATCTTACTCATGACGGGTATCAGACATTTATATCGGGTTCGTGTTCCAGAAGTGTTGAGACATCGTATTTGTTTTCTTTTCTTGGACGAGAAACCCTCAGCATGTAAGGAGATAAATACGAAACTACGACTTGAGACTGGGTTCCATCTAAACGACCATACAGTCCAGTAAGATTACAAAAAAAAATAGTATGTCATTCAGCTGCGAAAATGAGAAAGGGGAGAATACAAATAATTTGGAGAGGGGGTAAATAAGATGTTAGTTTTTGCAAAGCTTATTCCTGACCAAATCCAACAGTCTCCCTGTTTGGGCAAAACCATCAATAACCCAACCCAACCAACTGAAAAAAAAAAGAGCTTACTCTACAGCAAGTGTGAGCTTTTGCTCCAAGCTTGCATAGTCCTTGTATGGTGGCAAATCGATCCGGTTGAAACAAGTATGACTCTTTGGAAGTTGCGACGGATCGCCTGATTTCTCAATAGTGAATCGTCTAGGGCCATCCGAACCTTGCAGATCCTTGAAACCATTGACAGGAATGCGTGATGTACCCGTAGCAAATTGTAGCAGTCGAGATTTGCGTTCGGGTGGCCAGCTGCGAATACATTTCCAGAACCACTGAATAACTTCATCGTTGACTTCATAACCCCGGTAATCGGTATGTTTGGTCCAATCATCACTGTTAATGGGTCAGGTTTGCAGTGAGGTCGTAAATAAGACGAAACTTACACGTCAATCTCAGACATTCCGCCAATGAGCAATTCGAGTTCCCGTTCATCAAAAACAGTGATTAGATCCTGTGGAATCAATTCACTAAAGCCCGACATGAAGGCTTCGAACTGATCCTTGATACGTTTCGAGATACGATATTCCACCACAGCATCCAGATAATCTTTCTTGTTCTCCTCGGTTACGGCAAGGTCGGCGCCCCCGGGTTTCAGCTCAATCGTTACGAGCTCACCAAATCGTTCTTCAGTTGTAGTAAAAGTTTCATCAATAACATCCGTGATGTCGTTTTCACTGTGTCTCCCCTGAGAAATCATGGTTGTATTACAGGAGTGAAACTTACAGCATCCACGTAAGCCCACGATGAAGTTCTGCATCAACCGACTCTAGGTCAGATAGCGTAACCTTTTTCCTCAATATCATCTTGTAGAAGCTGACAATGAAGTATGCATCCAGGAAACGTCGGTGGAAAATACCAAGTCCTAGGCAACGCCCAATGAACTTGAAATAATTCAAGTGTTCAGGGTTTACCCCTGAAGCAGGGTTGATCTGGAGAGTATAGTTATCGTGCGCGGAGTATTCGAACAAGCAGTAAAATGGATTGAACATTTCATGTGAGAGAAGGAAGAAAAACTCTCTGAAAATGGATCAGTTTATGGATAACGTTTCTTATCTGTCGACATACCTGGAAAGCCCACCGTAATCTAAACCATCCTCGCCATCGAATTTGATCATCAGGCGCTTTTTCAGATCGTTGGGCGTTTGCCTCATAATCTCCGCATAGCTATCCTCAAAGATGTGGTTTCGCCTAACTTTGATTTGGCAGTTGCCCGGTTGCGCACGCATAGCAGGCTGACTACGGAAGTAAATGAGCTTCCTGCGGAAATCGCGCTTGTATTGCGGCACATTTGCATCCAGCGTAGACGGAAGACGGGGGTCATCCCATGTCGTGGTCTTAGTGTTATGATCCACAAAGTACACGCGCGCAGTTGAAGTCAGACGCATCTCCCATCCGGAGGGCAAAGGTCCGAGCTGGGAAATAGCTTGTGGTTGGAGAGAAGTATTTTGCCCATTAGGCCCCATGACGCGAATGATTGTCTGACGACGAGGGTCAACCCAAGTAGTCGTACGAGTGTTATGGTCGACGTAATAGGGGCGTCCTTCGGGAGTGTACCTTTCCTCCCACCCAGCTGGAAGACTACCGGAACCTGCAGTAGTAATGTTGTTACTAGCAGCGAGGGCAGCCGACGAAGTGTTGTTCGTGTTAGATTGAGGCGCGGTGGAACCTGCACGCTGGACGGTGGCTTGTGAATTAGCTCGATTGACATCGACCATATCATCTGCCAGAACACGGCGAGAATGCTGATCCCTGGCTGCATTCGTCTCGCTGTCCTGATTATTGGTGTTTATCGATTGATCTGAAGATGGTCGGTTCCAAGTTGTAGTTCGCGTGTTGTGATCTACATAGTAGGTTCGACCAAGAGGATCGATACGACGCTCCCAGCCCGGAGGTAATGGTCCAAATTGGTCGACATTTGGATTAAAGTTTCTTTGTTGATTAGCGGCACCGGATGGTGGTGCCACAGTTGCAGCATGGACTGGCTGAGCGACACCAAGGGTCCCTGCACCACCCGAACTAACTGGTCGATTGAGTTGAGAAGGGGACTGATCTTGGTCGGTGTGACCAGATGAAGATGGTGGATGGGGAGTCGAAACGGGTATCAGTGGTGTTGCAGCCTCAGCTGCGTGTGCACTGGGCGTTCGGGAGAGTGTATTTCCGGAAGAGGCACCATTAGGCGAAAGCGAGATGCTTGATTCATTCATGCCCATATCAGCTAGTGCGGTGGTAACACCGTGAACCTGAGAGGGCCCGGGATTGGATATGGGCTGGCTGACATTAGTCGACAAGTATATGATCAGTTTGCCGTGCACCACAAGATTATCATTGGATTTTTTCAGATCCAGAGTCAGCATTTCTAGGATGATTTGTGTTCATCGGATAAGCAGAGGCATGATCAACTGGTGAGCGCTTACCGTGTCCACCTAGGTCAAGACCGAGAACGTCGCAGACTCTGACATTGACGACGCCAAGGAAACCCTGATCGCGTCTCTTGAATTTGCGCTGGTCAAATATCTGGACGGCGACGACAGAGGAATCTTTGACGTTGCTGCGGATAAGCGACACGAGGATGTCTTTAATGGCCCGCTTTGCAAATAAAAAGGAAAACTGACATGTCGAAGCTCTCATTCCAGTAAGGGTTCAAAGTCCTCCTTATGACGCTGGTTGTATGAGTCTGCTCTGCGTCGACGGTAATGACGGCAAAGGGGTCGGGGAGACGAAAGACGTCCCGCTTCGATAAACCGTCTGCCGCGACGACTATCGCGCCGTGAATTCCTGCCCAAATGATAATGCTAGGATTGGCAACGAGACGCACCCGTGACTCTGATTTTCTTTCTGCTGTATGGGTGAGCATTATAGTGAGAAAAAGATGGAAAGACTGACAGGATGGTTGACATGGGAAGGAAGATGAGCTAGCGAATGAAGGTCCGCGATTCTGAGAGTTCTGGCAAATCTGCGTCGCTGATCTTGCTCGACGCTGGCAACGACGAGGACGATAGAAGAAACAAGCCAAGCCGAGCGCCGAGTAACCAATTTTCAAACACCGTCAGCCAAAGTCACTTCGGCATTATCGGCAGACCCGGCAAAGAGCAACACAACAAGACGAGCCTACCCGTATCCGACTCTCTCCTCGGTCTGTCACTGGACAGACTAGGGACAAGACTTGAATGAACGTAATGAGCCTCGTACAAATCTTGACTGATCATCAACAAGGGGCGACGGCGACGCCTTTGTAGTCCCCTACTGAACGAGAATGGCTGTTGGACAGATACTAACTTACCCCATACCGCCACCTAGCAAGCAACACTCACCACCCAGAATGTCGACGGCAGATTCACCCTTGCACATCGTAAGTGTAGTACCATCAGTAAATCACCGTCGTCTTCGTCGTGCTCAAGCCCGATCACCAGGCGCACCAACATGCAGCAAATGCCGAAGACTTCCTGAATGAAGGACTGCTGATCCCTGCTGCAGAAGAACATGCAAAGGCTGCGACAGCCTTCTTGCAGTGCGAAGAGAAATCGAATAACAACAATGTACACTCTCTACCCCGTTGTCACACTTTCTATATTCTGCACTGAGCCTTTCACCCCAGACGAAGCGCACACTTCGCATGCTTTATAACGAACATGTGAAAGCAGGCAAGGATCTCGAACGGAGGATCGCCAAACTACGTGAAGAGAATAAGGATCCGACTCTGCCCCAGAAGCTGCCTCTCGCTCAAACCCGTGCCGACCCCAGTTCTTCGCGTTCGAACACTGGATCTCGGCCTCCTTCCGCCCCATCACCCCCAATACCTCCAGGCGCCTCCTTACGACTCACAGATTCACAGAATAACGTAGATGAATCCTTCATGGTACTTGGGCAAAGGGTATGCAATGTTCTATTGATCGCTCGCTTTCAACGGGTTGATCTTTGACGGTCCCTGTTGAGAAAAGTCTGATCCAGGGGATGCTTTTAACCATTTCTGGCGAATCATGGAAGGGATGCTGGACAATCTTTCTCAGCCTGTTGCTTTTGCCACAGCTCCCCTTGGAACCGAATCGGGCTTTTCGGGAAAGCGAGGTGTGCTCCCTGACAACAGCTCAGGGAGCGAGACCGAGCGCGAAGAGCAATTATTTTCGCAGAAACTCGGTCACGAGAGCAAGGCAAGATCAAGTATGTTAGTTTTGACCACTAATGATTCTAATCATGCTAATAACACTGAACAAGACGCTGTTCTAGAAGAAACAGACGATGAAGTGTTGGCAGACGAAGGTATATCATCTTCTGCATTGACCCAAGTCTGATATCAACCCATATTGCTGATCGACAGGGGACGACTTGTCGGAATCATTCTGCCTGATCCCGTTCGAATCGGAAACCGAAACATCCGCGCTCATGAAAGAAAATGTTTCGCTGAAACATGAGATAGAAGCAATGCAAAGACGGATTGCCGATGCTGAGCGCTTGCTACAACTACGCAAAGAACAAGACCAACTGTTGCGAGATAGTATAGTTATGGCGAGGCATCAGGTAGGACCTTTTCATCTTGTCGTATACATAGTGTGACACCCGTTCACCAGGCACAGAGGGCTATGGGTGCTTCTCTTGTCTTACAGCGACCAAATGGACAGCCCCCGGTGGATCTTGGTGCCCTGAACCTCAATATGCCATCTGTCCCTCCCCCAATGGCAACCCTCAATACAGGTCGTGATCGCGAGACACAGCTCCTGCGTCGGATCAGAGATCTCGAAGAAGAGCTTCGAGTTGCTCGAGTAGAAAATGACAAGCAGGTTGGTTACGGTTGCATCAATTCTTGTGGTTACCTAACATCCAAATCTCATGCACTAGAAAGCAATGATTGCACGGTTCCGTGAACGTTGGGAGAAACTGAAAGAGTCGGCGAAACGCAAGAAGGATGCTAAAGCCGCTGCGGGAGTCACAAAGGCTGCTGTTCGGGAACGCATCGACGAAGAACCTGAGGCTGAGCAAGAGTTGGATGAGGGGGGTGGCGCCCAGTCCGTCTATTAGTATTTACCTTTTGGGTCCCATGCCTCTTTATTCCTGTCCAAGCCCCATTGATATTATATCGTTCGCTGTGTAATGGCACGCCTGGGGCTTCACCGGAGTATGAATGGAATGGCATACATAGGCTCACCCTAAAGGGACAGAAGAAATAGAACGAAAAAAAAATATCCACAATCAGTTTTCCATTCTGGGAGGCCTGAAGCTTGAAGCTTGAAGTCCAGGAGAAACCGTTGCATACATACTCGCCTGATAAGATAATATATTCACATAGACATCTATGGAATGCAATCCAATTATCTGGCCCTGCTGAGCCGGTCGATACGAATATGTGCATCCGTGAGAACAGACACGACTATTCCACTCGTGGAATCGGGATCGCGTCACCGGAAGATGCAACACGATCTCCACATTCCTTGTATGTGACGTTCCGTGGGCCTGTTCCAGATTCAAAGAGGGAACGCATACATACCGATGTACGAGCACACAACATGATGCAGGTGACAGTATTGGCGTGGCGCAGAATCAACAAAAGAGGCCGTAGTCGACGACACGGAAAGAGGAGACCAATGAGTCAAACATGGCGGCTGCCCTCTTCTTTGTGTCGTCATTTGAGTCCCCGGGTATATTCTCCGACACCACAACGTCAGCGCTTTTACCGTCGAACTTGATACGAAAGAGAGCGACTGATATGTCGACATAGTTCGCGACGGTTGTATTAAATTTATTGATCACCTGAGATCCATGTAGTATGATGGGAGACGGCTGGTCTTGTGGGCCCCTATGAGCCACAAATGGGGGTTGGATCGTAAATGAAGTGGCGTTGTTATCGTGCGCCAATGCCTCGAAGTGAAATCTGTGTGAGGGGTAGTCAGCTGGTCTGAGATATAGCAACCGGCAATGAGATCACTTTACTGCATTCACATCATCTTCCTCTGATACACGTTGCAAAACTTCAATAATGATAGAGAGACTTGAGTCGGGAAACACAAGGACCTCCTGATTGTCAGGAATCTGTCGGATGTCTCTGTCAAGGAAATCACGAAACTGAGCGTCGCGAAAGGATTCCTAAGACATACGATGCATCTATGATGTATCCTGGTAATTCGCATACAATCGCACCGCCAAATAATTGCCTGAGGACCATCCTGGATGTGGATGTAGAAATGGCTCACGTGACTCCTTCTTCGCTCGCGTAACAACCGCGTTGAAGCGTGACGTCCTTTAAGGGTTCCGTTCGTTCGAATAGGATCATGTCAGAAACACTACGACGGTCTACGATGCAGCCTGCAGCTGACACGTACGGGAGTGCGCGGTCTGGTCTTCCTATTCCATCCACCATCAAAAAGGTTCCTGCACCATCCTCTATGCGCATGAGCCTGGCGGGTCCATCAGGTCGAGCACCGTATCTACCTAGTGCTGGCCCCGGATCGAATCCTCGACAATCAACAATTAGATCACAGGGCATCAACCCACTTTTGCAGAGCGCAACGAAACCAACCTACGGTCGAACCCCCCTCAATACGTGAGCTTATGAATTCTTCCCAGCCTCAAGTTTCTGATCGATGCTCGCAA
Source organism: Xerocomus potaroensis (assembly GCA_038088895.1). Taxonomy (NCBI): domain Eukaryota; kingdom Fungi; phylum Basidiomycota; class Agaricomycetes; order Boletales; family Boletaceae; genus Xerocomus; species Xerocomus potaroensis. The sequence continues at coordinate 32,803 of JBBPJT010000017.1, read as the reverse complement.
AAAATTATCAAGTTCTACACGTCGTGGGTCAATGTGGGGAGGCGGCAGTGCTCTTCCCGCACAATCGGGTAGCCAGGTGCCCAAGGATCCTCGGCCCATTCGCGAGCGCTCATACCAAGCCAAAATGCGTCAAGAGATATTCTCCTGGCTCCAGGGTACAGACTACGAGATTTCTATGCAAACTCTGACAAGCATAACCGGAAAGGACTTTCGTGCAATGTTCCAGCATCTTGTTAGTATCGTAGATCCTTCGTATCCTTTTGACCACAAGATGCGCTTCGAGGACGAGTTTCAGCCAGCATTAAAAGCCCATAGATACCCTTTTGCATCTCAGATTGACAATAAATGGTTAGCCGCTCCTGGTAGTATGCATTCATGGCCTGCATTACTTGCTGTGTTGCATTGGTTGGTGGAAATGGGAAAGGTCAGTCACGATGTCCAAACATGAATGTACAGATCGTTATCCATCTTTCAGGCCCGTGTACACTACCTGGAAAGCGACGATACAACCCTACAAGTAGTGGATAGGGTACCAGAAGAATTCCACGATCCAATACATCACCAGGCCTTGGCATTTGACTATTTCGCCGAGGCTTACATTGCATTTTTTCATGGTGCAGATGTATTCGAGGAGCAAGACAAGGCACTGGAAGCACGCTATAGTATGTTTATATCAATCTTTTTCCCGATAAAAACTTACCTTCCTTTAAGCGAAAAAAAATGAAACTGTGCTCAATGATCTCGAAGAACAAAAAGAGCGACTTACCCGAATCAAAGCCGAGTCCGAACGGCTCCATTCGTCCGCTGTGGGTACTGCTGTTTCTAATGCCAATTGTTATCTCAGCCCTCTCTAGGCACCCCTCGAGAAGCTGCAAAAAAATCACGGTTTTCTTGTCAGTGACAGGGCAAAGTTTCACGATGTCCTTCAGCGATTTGAATCCCGGAAGAAACACCTGATTGACACTATCGCACACGAGAAGGCCGAGATCACCGTTCGAAGTAAGTCATGAATAATTTTTGTCGATTCTGTTTAGTTTCTTGCCACTTTAGCTTCAAATTTGGAGCAGCTCAAGAGTGAACATGGGAAATTAGCAGAAGTAGTAAAGGCACAGAATTTGACGCCCGAAGAAGTCATTCGAATGAATACTGATCATGAAACACTGGCTCGAAATCTCGAAGATCTCAAGCATAGAATCTCTGAAGCCCAAAAAACCGTCATGTCATCGGAGGTGGTGATGACGAATCGGGGCGCAGCTGCAGAAGAGGCTCTCGACCTGTATACTAATCTCTTGTCCACACTCGGGTTGTTCCCACCGCTTCCTCCACCTTTTCAAGAAATCGACCTCACGCTACAACTCAACATCGCCACATCTAATCCCCAGCAACTTCTTGCAGGCTCCGAGATCCGGAAGGTAATCAAGCCTACCCTCAGCACGGTGGCAGAAACAAAGAGGACTGAACGTGCTAACGTGGAAAGTGAACGCATCAAAGTAGACAATGAACTTGACCAATTGACATTGGAATGTGAAAACGTGGACGAGGAAGTACAGGAAATTGAAAAGAAGGTGGTAGCATTGAATGAACAAGCTGACAACCTTCGAGACGTAAGTGATTCGTTCTATGATATTTCCTGCACAAACATTGCGATAGGCAGCTCAACAAGAGTCCATGGTGAGCAACGCGGAAGCAGCACGACTGGAGAGGGAACTTGCACTTGCACGCACGGCAGCATTATCGAGCGGGATGGGTGTGAAGTCGCGACTTCAAGCTCTGCAATTTGAGTGAGCACTCCTTACCAGTTCGCATTTTCTACATCCATTCACAAAAATTGTAGCTACCGAGAGCAACTTGCTAAGGTCGCGCGTCTAAAGGATGAGATTATCCGAGCCATTGCCAAGAACAGCAATGAGATCGGGTTGTTCAAAGAAGGAGTTTCTAGTCAACTCAGACACCTTAGAGACTTTGTAGAAGAAGGGGGGTGATACCTTCCGTGAGTACCATAATGTTGTCGTTTCCTGCAATTGATGCCTCGCTGCAGTACCAATCAGATATTTTTGCGCTGGTGGTATGCAAAATTACTCGTTGCACACGGAATCATGCGAAAGATACAGGTGAACTAGGATTCCTTCCTTCTTTATCGGCTTCGGCATGATCCCCTTTTCGGCCACCACAACGATCATCGACCCAATGGAGGTCGATAATCGAAGCACAGGAATGCCTTTGAATGTAATTGAAAGTGTCGGCTATGGTCGACCTGAATGCAATTGTAAGCTTGTATTAGTCTGATGAATGATGAGTTTCGCGCTCATCCAACTGAATGATAAATGCGGCGTCAACGAGCTGCCATGTGCCACCACTGCCACTTTACACCCTTTGAAGATTGCCTCCGACTCAGTTTCTAAGAATAGCTGGGTTGTCACTTCTGTTCTTGTTGTGTCCTATTGACCATCGGATCAAATTGGTTTCACCCTTGCGATGGTGAAACTATTCTCTATCCACTGCGGGACGGAACTCGGTACTGTCAACGGTCCTCAAGTGCGGCAGCACTGAACAACTTGCAATTGAGCAGAAACTTAGGCCAATGCTTCTATGCTCACTTCATATCTGATCACCAAGATACTGACACAGTATGGGACCCAACCGGCCTCACAGACTGGCAGATGAGTGCATGCAAACAGTGTTTATGATCAACCATTGTCTGCTATTAAGTTACTTTTTCTTGTTCTATTCTTCGTTTGTTCAGGGTACAACATATCTGCCGCACGATGGAATCGGAATCAGCACATGCAAAAACAATGGCTCAACCGAGCTTGCGTCGGATACAAGTTATACCGTATATCTTCCAGAGCTCGCTTCGCATTTTCCGCCGACCAACACATGATCTAGCCCCGCGCGATCTATGTCTCTGGCAAGACCTTGCAGAAAAGTTAACATAGATCATCTTAATGCACCCCCTGCCATAACTATGATAGGTGGCCGAGTAGTTCCCTGTTCTCTGATATCAGCCGGTCACCGGAGTAGTAACAAATGGAGTCCCGTTCTACGATCCCCAACTTGGTCTGGCTGCGGATTTATCTCGGGGATCTCCCTACTTCCTCGTACAGCCTGACTGAGTGCTCAGGAAAATGATAAAAGCTGGATGTTATGTTGGAACCGCAGCTTCTTCGTATCTTTCTCATTGCCGTGCTGCTTTTCGAGTTTTTATGTTTCAGGTCCTTCTTAACGATGCAGAGCAAGGGATTTGCGTCCCTCGGTTCGCTGCTGACCCCGACTCTCCCGAGAGCAAGAAGGCCGTCGGTCCCTGTGCCTCCCCGATGCAAACTCTCATGATGGAAGTGCCTGTGTCCCCCTCCAAAGTTGCGAAATCGCCTCCTCAGCCTCAGAAAACGAAGATATCCAAGTACGTGTATTTCATCATTTGGTACAATTCATATAGGTTAGCCCTTCTAATAACCATTCCATTAAATTGCTAAATTATTATGAAGGCGGTTTTTCACGGTAGTCCTCATGCTCAACTCGATCGCTTTTGGTTTCGCTGTGGCTGGTCTTTGGCCATATGCCACTAAATATCCAGGTGCTCTAGTCCTGGGTAATCTGAACTTTGCCGTACTCATGCGCAATGAAATCTTTGGTCGCCTTTTATACTTGTTTGTCAACACGTGCTTTGCAAGGTGGACTCCCCTTTGGTTCCGTCTTGGTTGCACCTCTACCCTCCAGGTATGAGGTATCACTCAGTATTTGGAACATAACTCGAGTATTTGCCCAGCATCTCGGTGGAATTCACAGCTCTTGTGCGATTTGTGGCATTGCTTGGCTCATTTTCATGCTCGTAAATCAGTTCAAAGTCAAATATATTTACAATGATTCACTCCTAGTTTTCGGTGTCATGACTGTCATTGCACTGCTCGTCACCATGATTGCCGGTTTCCCTTGGATCCGTAATACTCATCACAAGTAAGTACCTCGGAGATATTCCCTGACTGTGATTAACAGTTGAGCGTTCAGTGTCTTTGAAAGAAACCACCGGTTCTTTGGTTGGGCAGGTCTCGTAATGACCTGGGTTTGCACCATCTTGTCCGACATTTATGATGTCACGGACGAGAAATGGGATCATAACGGTGCCTACGTCGTTCATCAGCAGTCGTTCTGGTATACCATGAGCATGACACTCTTGTCCGTATCGTCCACACGGATCCAACCGCGCTCCCTAACGCCACCTTGGTAGCATTGTTCTTCCATGGATTTGTACTCGGAAAGTCCCAGTCGATATAGAACTTGTGAGTGATGGCTTTGAACCATTTGTCTGGTTGACCGCATGTCTGTTAGCCGTCTCCGAAAGTTGCGGTCCTTCGTTTTGACCGTGGCATGCAACAGGGACTACTTGCCCGCATCAGCCGCGCCAGGGTCATGGAATACCATGCTTTTGGAATCGTCTCGTATGTAACGATGTGAGTCAACCTTCTCGCATTCTGATTGCCTCGCAGAGAGGGCACGCACGCCAAATATCATTATTTGATTTGTGGTGTACAAGGTAAACTTGGTTACAGCTATGAGTTAGCTTCCATGTACTGTTTCCCAGGGGATTTCACCAGAGGCCTTATCACAGATCCCCCGAAAGATATCTGGACACGGCAACTCAAGGTACATTGAATAGGTCATGTACTCTGCATCTCACGGTTACTTCAGTTCGCTGGTGTTTCAAACACTTCGACATTGTATAAGCGTGGGATCCGTATCTGCACGGGGACAGGTCTTGGAGCTGCTCTTTCAACATGTATCCAGTCACCTCACTGGCAAGTAGTTACTTGTTGCAGCAAAGCATAGTGGCTGAAATTGATCGTTCTCTTGTAGGTACCTCATCTGGATCGGTATGCCACATCCCCAGGATTCGCTATTGCTTGAGACTACTGTATGTTGCTAGGCTCCGATCAAGAGAAGACGTTTGGCCCTACTATTAGCGGCCTCATCCACCGACACATCGGGCCCGAGCGACGTCTCCTATGGGACAGCAAAGCGCGTGGCGGACGTCCAGATACTATGAAGATTTTGAAAGAAGTTTACGACTACTGGCAAGCCGAAGGTATTGTCTTATCCGCATTACGAAAGCTTCACCGACATTACAACTGACAGTAACGACTGTCAGTTGTATTCATCACCTCCAACTACGTTGGAAACTCGGAGATGCTACACGGTTGTAAGGCACTCGGTATTCCTGCATTTGGTACCCTTTGGGATTTCGTGAGTCCGAGTCCTGTCAACCATCTGTTTCATAATCCCAGCTATGCTCGCTCTGCTCTAGTGACTTATCAAGTGCGCCGGTAATTTTCTATCAAGTATTTCTCGCCAAGCTAGCTGTTTCCCACCTCGGGCTCTACAAGCGAGTCCTCTGGGAACGAACAGTATCGGACTTCATACAAATATTTTCTAGCTACCTAGAATAGCTAGTGTGCTCGGCGGACTTTCGTGTATACAAAAGCACATGGCTGAGAAAATAGGGATCGCAAACGAGAAAATAAGCCGTCAATCAACACGAGGTCTTGGGTATCAAGAGAGTCGTTAGATCAGTTTAAAGGAGGCAGTATTCCAAGACTTCTCCAGGCCTGCCCATCCAGCGCCATCGCCTGTTGGGATTTATTGGGGTGTTAGGTTCCAAACGAACTCCACGGCGGGCGAGCTCGACGATGATACGTGCGATATTTCGGGTGTCCTAAATTGCGTGTGGGATCAAAGAATCAGGACCACGACAAAAGAAGGCTACGATTACGCTAACATCAATTCCGCAGTGTACTCTTCCCTGAAACGGGCCAAGTCTAAGCATGCGCAGTTGTTGTGTTATGTTCAATGAACGAATGAGGTAATCATACGAGATCTATGAGGAGTAAAAATGCTAAGCACCACAGGAATCATGAAACGGTAGGATACATTTGGGGCATACCTTTTTGTGGGCAACCTGGCTCTCAGGTGCTCCATGGGCCATTGCACAAACGGAGACTACCTTTCGCACGTCGAGGACATCGCCCCTCAACCATACTGGCATCGGCACCTGTCAAACAAGGCATGACATTGTTGCAGTCGAATTCGGAAGGAGTCGACACCAGTAGTCGATACCAACGTTTGATATAAAGCATTGCTTTACTACAAAATCCCGTATATCGAATGGTCCATCACTGCACCAGCAGAATCGTTGTAATGGCCTTCCATTCTTGGGGTCAATCAGCCCATGTTGGGCCAAGAACCTCGCAAACATTTTGAGGACCTTGGGGAATGTTGGGGCGTAGTCGACTTGCGCCTACACAAGATGTGCCACATCAAGGACACGATGACGGGGGAAAGAAAGATGATGAACCTGAGTGATCCCAGTGAGATCGGTGCAGAATTGCGACAGCTGAGGTCTCCACGTGGGCCTGACGAAACTGCGGAACTCGCCAACGATCTCTAGGCGGCTGGCCTTTCCCTTTGCGGATTTGTCTTTCCAACGAAGTAGACACACTGGCCATTCCTAATCATTGGCATGTAATCAGAAACCAAGGGTGTGTATGAATAGATGGACGCACAATAATTTCATTTGCCCATTCGAAACCTTTTCCTTGGAGACACGTCGCCTCGACGTCGAGGACGAGGAAAGCATCATAGGGTTGTTTTGTACTCACTGTCTCTATTGGTAGGGATGTTGGGAATTGTGCCCTCATGAGGTCGTGTGAAGGCGTGAAATCGAGCCCTTTGAGGACGTTTGTAGGCGGACGGTACAGTGTCGAGGGCATCGCGGTCGACCCTTTGGGCGTGAACGAGTCGGAAGTAGTTTCGGGTGGTTTGACGGGTGTCTTGAAAGACCTGAAGAAAATTATTGCGAGGGGAAGAAGGAAGAGAAATAGGGCGAAGAGCTGGGCAAGGGCCAGAGGGGGAGACATGCATGAAACGAGGAAGGGGACGATGGGCAGCGTGTAGTGCTCATGTTCGCTGTCGAGTTGGTTGTTGGTTGCTTGCTGGCCTTCCTCATTCGTCCTTTCTTTTCTTTTCTTTTCTTTCGTTTTCAGTGAATCTTCACACCACCTTCTCTTACAGGCCTGTTGCTATAGATGAGTGTCCAGCATGGAGACGACCTGGAGGATGATTTCATCCCGGACGACCTCGTCGCCTCTTCCGGCGAGGAAGACACAGCCTTCGAACCCCGCCAGGGAACCGGCGACGGCATCGACGGCCTCCTCAGCGCAGACGAAGAGGCAGAGCAAGATGAGCACAAGGGCAAGGCAACCCTGGCAAAACGAAAGCGAAGAGAAAAGGAAAAGGAGAGGCAGGCAAAGGTCGCTTTCATCCTCCCGACCCCGACCACGTTGACGTTGACATACTGTTCATATTCATCTTCGCAGAGACGGAAACTCGCAGAAGCTGTCGAGATCGTCGAACCTCTCTCGGTCGCCGCTCAACCGGCCGACAAGCTTGCGGACTACATGTCCATGATGCAAGCGAAAGCGCTTCCAGAGCTGACCACACTTGAACTCAGTGACATCCGTATCCCTGGTGAGTTCCTCCGGCATGTCTGTCTTCTCGTGGTCTTGATTAAACTGCAGATAGAAACAGCAATCATGGACACGATGCAATGGACGGAGTCGAGGTCGCTGGATCGTCTGGTTGATTTCATCATCTCAGGTATCTTTCACCGTCTGACTCTTTCACCGTACTTGTCATCTTGCCTCAACTAGTTCTTCCCATGCTGCACAAGAGGCTCTCGCAAAGGTCCAAGTCGCCAGGTGCGCCAACTCTATTATACGTTGCCAGTGCCGCCCTCCGCGTAGCCGATGTGACAAGAGTCCTCAAGAATAAGAGACTACGTGGTGACAAGGGTGGAGACGTGGCTAAGCTATTCGCGAAACATTTTAAGCTTAAAGAACATGTTGCATATCTCAAGCGATCGAAGATTGGATCTGCTGCTGGTACACCAGGCAGGATTGGTAAACTTCTCTGTGAGACAGGTGAGTACAGAAACGGCCAACATAAGCTTGATTCAACTGTCCCCAGACGCGCTTTCCGTGTCCCAACTCACACACATCATTCTTGACGCCTCTTTCCGTGATACAAAGGGGCGTAATGTGTTTGAAATACCAGAAAATCGGGATGAAATTTTCAGGACGGTTCTCGGGGCGCCAAAGGTGCTCAAGAGAATCAAGCAGGGCAAAGTACATTTGGTTTTGTTTTAGTGTTTGCCCATTGCTAGCTGCATTATCTTGGCCAGCTGGTGCAGGGTCATGTAAAAAGTAGCACACAGCGACTAAAACCCCTTTGGATTGACTCTTAGAGTCAACTGTAAATGACTGCTTCAACAAAGACGCATATGATGGCTAGGACATGCCTACTCTTGTCCATTTGGGCACCTTGTGAATACCTTTTCGATACCCGCGGGCAGTCGCGCTGAAGACGGTGTATTTATCCTTTGGAACCATTTCGTGTTCCTTGGGCAAGAGCAAGGCGCGATCCTGGATCATTGAGAAGACTAGACCCTTGTCAATGGAGCGTTACACTTACCAAGGCTTTGCACTGAACACCACTTGCGCGGACGGTTTCGATAACCGCGTCCACCTTTTTGAGGCGAGCACGAGCGTTCGCTTTGCGGGTGACAGACAACTTCCAAGGCGTTTTCCTGCCATTTCTCAGTTTTTTTTTTTCACGACCAAAGGGACAACAGAGACAGACAGACCATAGAAGACCGCCGAACGTGGCAGACGTCGGGTGGAATGCGCCGAACATATCGACGATGGACTTTGCAGGAGCAGAAACTATGTGCCGAGAAATGCCGGTTCATATTTTCAATCTCCGACATTCGTGTCTGTCTTCACCGTCTTTGACGACGACGACGACGACGACAGCGATTCGACGCGATGGCAGTCGAGACACAATCAATACCGCCATTAAACGGACATTTCTTTGACGGTGACACTAACATCATCAAGGAACCCTCCATTAGGTTCGCTAGTGGTCTCATTCTCCCTCCCCCAGAGATCAAATGTAGGCAGTCTTTTGGTCTCGGGCAACATCTTGTTCTGACCCATTTTAGCCGTCATCGACAGAACCGCCCTCTTCGTTGCGCGCTCTGTCAACCCCCCGCAGTTCGAGGACAAGATTCGCGAGAATCAGCGTCAGGATCCCAAGTTCTCGTTCCTCAACCCTGCGGACCCTTATCATGCTTACTACAGGCATCGTATGGACCGAATAGCCGCAGGAGAGGAAGAAGAAGCAGTCCAAGACAAGGAAAAAGTCGGGGAAGGTGAAATGCTGCCCGTGGTCCAGGAAGATTTTGGAGTTGAGCCACCCCAACCCCAGTTCGTTGTGGACATGCCGAGCATCAGTCCAATTGATCTGTAAGCGACGTGTCACTGCCTGGCATTCAATTAATCCTCACTTGTGTGTAGAGACACCATGAAACTGACTGCGCTTTTTACTGCTCGCCGAGGGCGTACTTTTCTTGCCTCTCTTTCTCAAAGGGAAGGTCGCAATTATCAATTCGACTTCTTGCGACCCAATCACTCCCTTTTCGGTTACTTCAATCGCTTGGTCGAACAATATCACAAAGTATTGTACCCGAGCAAGGAGTTGTTGTCGCACATTCATGATCGCGCGCAAGACGGGTCACAATGGAAAGCTCTCGAACAATCAAAGAAATATGCAAGATGGGAACGACTGAAGAAAGAAAAGGACAAGAAGCGTCAAGACGATCAAGAAGCAGAGAAATGTATGTCTCCACTTGCTAGCGCCTTTCAGTTAGATGCTGACTCTTGGTTTGCAGTGGCCTTTGCTGAAATTGATTGGCATGATTATGCCATCGTCCAAACCATTGAGTTTACCGTGGCTGATGCAAACTCGGAGTTACCGCCACCAATGAACGTTCAGGAGGTAGAGAATATGACGCTGGCCCAGAAACGTATGGCCGCCATGATCATGGAGACTACTGCAGACGACATCGAAGCTCACCGTGCGAGACAAGCAGCAGCGGAAGCGGAAGCTGCTGCCGCTGTTGGTGGTGCGGGTATTTCTACAATAGACGGAGAGGATGCTGCAATGGAACAAAGCGAGGACGAGGACGACGATGTACAACAGCGAAGGCAGCGTGAAGAGGAAGAAAGGACACGGGAGTTGGAGCGTGCAAGGGTCATCCAAGCGAACGCTGGTGCCGCAGGCCCGATGAAGATCAAGTCTGATTATGTGCCCAAGCGTGAGTGGCCTCCTTTCTGTTACAAACAGCGATGGTCATCTAAAGGGTTGTGTTAGTCGGTGCTAAGAAATCATCTGCGCTTACTACTTGCGCCATCTGTGGTCAACAGATTCCGGTGGATGAGCTTGACGAGCACATGCGTATTGAGCTCCTTGACCCCAAGTGGAAGTCCCAACGAGATGCCCTGGAGGCTCGTAAAGCCCAAGCCTCAGAGCTCTTACGGGGTGCCGATGTTGTCTCGTCACTCAAGGACCTTGCTCGTACACGTGTTGATATCTTTGGTGCCGAGGCAGATGAAGAGCGTCGAAAAAAGGAGGAGGAAGAAGAGCGGGAGCGTCGGAAGGAGAGAGAAAAAGTTGTCTGGGATGGGCACACTGCAACCAAACTAAGCACAATGGACAAGTATTCGCTTAATGTCAACTTCGACGAGCAGATCGCTGCTATCCATCGTGCCAAAGGTCTCGGCCCGCAAGATGTTAATGCAATCGGGCCTGGTATCGGCCCTGCTGCTGCTCCACCTCCGCCGATGACGAGTCTTCCTCCAGCTCCTGCGTCGTTACCAGCACCACCCATCAAGGCTTCAGGGTCTGTATCCCATCCAGCTTATTCGGCCGCAACCGTGTCATCAGGACCCCAGCCAGCTTCTATTTATTCGAATCAACCGCCGGTCATGTTGCCACCACTTCACTATCAGGGTCCAGATGCCGTACAGCCATTCGGATTTCAGCCACCTCCAGGTATGCACCCTGCTCGTATGGCTGGTATGGCTGGCCCGCAGATTGGCATGGTGCGTGGTGCGGACGAAATGGACGGTGTTGAGGAGCGAACCCAAGTCAAGAGGCAAAAAATTGCGAAGCTTCCAGGCGGTGCCTTGTATCCGGAAACGGATTGGATTAGTATGCACCCGTACACGATTTCTCTTAACATGCAACTTCCCAATGAGCCTACAAAACCAGAGTGGAAGCTGGACGGGAAGATGGTGACCGTCCCCGATCTACCGCTCACGCTACTTGTTTCGACACTTCGCGAACGATTTATCCAGGCTACAGGGAGCACGTTGCCCGCTTCAAAAATGCGAATATCTTACCTGGGTAAGATGCTCACAAATTCCAGCACAATCGCGAGCTACAACTTGGAGGATGAGGATATCGTAGTGCTTAGTGTGAGTGCAGGGAAGAAGAAATGATTGTTCTATGCTACGTCTGTCATTGTTGTGTGATAAATAAACATATATGATTACACCTGATCTAGCCCGTGTGTGAGGGGAACCTGACAACAAATCACTTATGCAATAATAAGAAGGATGCTGATAGATATCTCTTCACGGAATGCCCGAGATGGAACGTTAGTGTTCAAACAACCAAAAGTACCTAGGCCGAAAAAACCGAGTATCCCTATGCCCGCGTAAAACCCAAATGAATAAAAATAAGATGTGACACCCTGATAGAGTCCCTCATGCTAACAACGTTTCTTGACATGCAACGTAAAGTGATAGGCGAGCCTGTTTAGCTGTTGGAGGACGAATGGACAAAGCCTGGACCAGACAGAGCATGCCTGGCGGGCGTGGGGCTACCACCACCAGCGGAGCGTGGACGGAGCATTGGCGAGGGAGGGAAAGGGAGAAAACCAAATGGGCCGTCCGAGGTGGTGGGAGAAGGGGTTGAGGAGCTCGATGCCTCTGATTTTGTGTCGGCATCAGGCGCGGTAGATTTATCTATCGGGACCATGTCCCGGAGCCACTCGTCCTCCTCTTGGGAGGGCCACTTGGGCACAGATGACTTTCGCCGAAATACGCTGTTCGGCGAAGAGAGGTAGGGCGAATTAACGAGCGATGGTGGAATAGGGGCAGCATCAAAATCCCTGGAGGTGAAGAAAGGTGATGATCGCCTTTTGATTCGGTTGAAAGAGACGGCGTCGTGCACGACGAGGGAGAAAGACATGAGAGTCAGTTGGGAGAGGAGGCGAATGCTGGCTGAGGACGTTCAAGTACAGGCCCTGGTGGTTATAAATCCATCCTGGAAGTGTTCAGTTGACAAATCGGCGATCAATTGGCTGACATAAAGAGATTGCAGGTGCTCGATCAGAAGCGTTCAGTCAGTGTACAGTGTAAAGTAAGCGCGGTCTAGAAACTTCCGAGCTGTGTAATCGTCCAATTTTGGATTAAACAGCACACGATCCTACAAACAGCGGACGTCCAGAAAAAAATGACAGATCATCGTCCTACCAAACTAGGTATGCGACTCACAGAAGCCGCCTAAATAATAATGCTACGACCAACGCGAGCAGCACACAGATCGCAGTATCCAGTAGTAATGGCGGCCGGTGAGAGCGATGATGAATGGCGGAAGACGACCCGTGGGTGGCCTCCGTGTGACCGGGGACCGGACTCTGACTCTCTCGTCCCTCACCGATCAACAGCTCAAGTCTGGCAGAAGGCGTTAAGCAGGCATCTGGATCTAGATCCAATGTGTTTGTCTCGGATCTAGAACAGGGACGTTGCGGGGTGGTTGGTAGCGAAGCAGGTGACAGTAGGACAGGAGGTTCGGGCTGGTCCTGAGCGCGAGAAGGTCCTCGGAGTGCTGCGGGTTCATTCAGGACCACGGGTGGACGCTGTGGCGGGTCCGGAAGAGATTCTAAATTAGTCTGCTGGCACTTGGGACAAACCCACTCGCGCGATCTTGAATGCGCAAATTGTGAGAGCTATTCGAGGGTCATCGCCTATATGAAAACCTACACGAGTGCTAAACGTTTGCGTTCTGAAACGGGGTACTCGATTGAACCGACACCATTGGCTGCCGAGCCTTTGAGAGGGAAAAAGCCCTGGAGACCAAGGATAGCTACAGGCGGGAGTCGGATGGTATTCGATTAAAGCCAAGTGGATATTCACCGGTTCGCACGCCCCAAGCAGGTTGCCATTCTTCCTCATGATCTAGAGGATAGGTTAGCCTAGGCCTTGTCAAAATAGGGTAGGACGGACAATTTGTGAAGCTGATACAGATCTGACATAGTAAAAGTTGAAAACGGGGATGAAGCGTGTGCACCAAATGAGCATGATTACCTTTGTGTTTAGTTCAAAACGACCGTTTGGGGTAAGCATCATTAGTGAAGGAGGTCGGAAAGGGTATTCTGCGGGAAGCAATATGCGGAAATGATAAAGGCCGCCCTCAAATTCAGTGGCGGGAGGGCCTCTGAGGGTGCAGTGCCATTCCTAAGGAAAGAGATAAAGAAGGAAAGGGAAGACTAGTAGTGTACACACGAAGATATCGTCCTATTGTGAGATGTGAGTGTATGGCAAGAGAGAAGTGCGGGAAAGAACAACCTCGAGGGGGGCTGCATGATAATCAGTGCAAGGGTCATTTACAAGTTCCCTTGCCTCTTGCATTATCCGCTTCACGGCTAAACGATAATGAGATACTTGACAGAGCAGGTCATAATCGAAAGAACAGACCCGAATTGTTCTTGTTCAGCTTGTTCGACATTGGACAAGTCCAGTCAATTCAATAAACTGAGTAGCCGAAGCAGCCTACGTGTGGATCGGTTCGGAGATCGGAACTCGTAGATGCATGGGTCGCGGACTCTGAAATAAACACTTTTTTATTTTATGCAACATATTATTTTATTATTATTTTGTCACCACCATGGTCCATATTGCCCATGTCAAGGTCAGACCGAGCAAACGTAGGTAGTCTTGTCTTTTTTCATAGTCCAAGTGTTGGCCAACGAGTTCTTTCAGTACATCGACCTTCGCCTTGCAAAGCCGAGTTCGTCGCTATGCTTGGCTGCTGGGCCGCCACGGGCGATGTCCTCTCTGCTGATGCGGCCAAGTGCAAGGAGGTGGCGGACGCGCTGTTCAATTGCATGCGCACAACGGTCCGTCTCGCCTGCGCCTTCGGTGGTATACAAATCTCATACTGCCACCCTACTAATAGCCCGTCTACCCCAAACCACAAAGACCGTCCATCAACTACCATCTCAGCAAACTCCAACGCAAAATCAAATAGGCGACTCTACTGACTTAGATATTCTCTCGTATTGATATCCTTTGCGTCGTGCAATGTAATGTATACATGTCACAGGCAACCACGCCCGTTAACGCTCTCGCAGTGACTGAATCCGATCCTCTCCCTTTCGCTCCGCTCACACGACCATGATTTCTCGGCCCCACATCACTTTATGGTCATCATGCCACGCTGCATTCCCCGTTGATTCCGTCTATGTAACGATATTTCCTTGACAGGAACATGCTGTACTTGGCATGGCCTTCCTAGTGTGGCGCACACAAGCTGCTGTGCACACCCGTTCAGGATGCACAGCCGGACACCGTTCTTCTGCATGTACTCCTCGCACACTGGAAACACTGGCCATCAAGTACAAAACCAATCTTTCTCCCCTGCCGCGTTGCGCTGCGCTCATATTCTTGTCTCATGTCTGATCACCCCAAAGTTGCCATCTTCTGGGACTACGGTGAGTATTCACCATCACCCCGCTATCGGCCCCCACCCACACCCCACACACCCTCTAGAAAATTGTAGCCCCCCGTCCAACTCATGTGGCCTAGGCTACGGTATTGTCAACAACATTGGTCGTATAGCCCGCCTATTCGGCATCGTCACAACGTTCAGAGCTTATCTTGACATTTCTGGGCAGTCCTCCAAGTCAGTAGTCCTCCGTTCCGAGCTCCAGTCTTCCGGTGTATCCATGATAGATTGTCCGCATAATGGCAAGAAGGACGTTGTAGACAAAATGATGCTGGGTATGTTTCCACTTTGCTGCACTCTCCTTTCTTGTTGAGTAAGACACTCGCCCAAGTTGATATGCTTGCTTTTGCCGTCGATCATCCTGCGCCTGCTACCATCATCCTTATAACTGGTGATCGCGATTACGCTTACGCGGCATCAATTCTTAAGCTTCGCAAGTACCAAGTTATCTTAGTCGTTCCCTCTCCCCCCCACACTTCCCCCTCCCTTGAGAGCCAAGCCTCGCTGGTCATTGATTGGAGCTCGGCTATACTAAGGTCTCGCACAGAACCACTTAATTCTGCCCAGCTTGTCAGACATCCTTATTCGGATCTTGACGCCACCCTTGTGAGCAAACTCTTGAGAGAATTGCAAGAATCTTCCCCTGATGGCTCGGATGCAACTCTACATTCATATTCTACCCCTTCCCGGGGTCCCTCAAGGCTGCGGCGTGTAACTACTCGCGACCTTCTTGAACCGTCGACTTTCGATTTTCCACAAGAATTTACCCATAACCCATTATCACCGAGGAAAGCTACAAGCACGGGCTGTGACCCGGTTCCCCCCATTCCAAAGACACCTTCGCGCTCTAGGCATGCATCTATTTCCACAGGATCTACACGGGCACACAGCACGACCACTACCGCACAATGTCCTCCACAAGCGGAGCAGTACATACCTGCCAAGAACCCACCAGGGTCCGCTGCGAGGCGATCGAGTGCTTTCGACGCCACAGACGTTCCCAACCCTGCAAAGCGCAGTCTATCTATTTCAACATCTCTCGATGTATTAGAGTTTTCTTTACATGACGACCGTCCACCTTCATCGATCATTATTCGTTCACCTTTAGAGCCTAGTCAACCAATTCGCGATACACCCGGAGTTTTAGGGAAACCAAATTCTTCCCCCTTAAAGTCGGACACCTTAGCATCGCGTTTCATAATGACAGTACCGTTGACCGGATCGCAATTAGACCTCAACCAACAACAACAGTCCTACACAACGATCAAACCTACATCTCCGACGGTCACCTTAACGAGAACAACTGCGGAAGCTGTCACCGCTTTGCGTGATACACCGCAACCGAATGATGTCGAAACGCTGGACGAAACCGATGACTTGACAGACCCGAATATTGAGAATGACGAGGGGGTCGTCAAACACATCCCCCGTCGAGTACTCCCGGAAGATGCTTGCGATCTGCTCGACCTAACGAATTCAAATGACTACGCCTGCATTGCATCACAATCAATGCATTCTCCATCAGGCGGGGACGTAGGCTTGCACCTTGCTGATACTCCTGCCCTCAAACACGTTTCTCTTACCGCGGCAGACTTCCTAGGGGTCAATGACCGCACAAATACATCGCAATTGCCCGTTTGTCCGTGTGCACCGAGTCAAGACTACGCTGCACCATCCTCTCCGCCAATATCTAGCGCCTCTTCCTCAAACCTGTCTACTGCGGAACCGCATATACACGATGAAACGGAAAGATATCAAACGTGGATGATGTTCAAGCCACTCATTTATCTGCTGCTCGCAGCGCGCGCGAGGGGTGTTGTCCGTTCTTCGCGTTCAATAGTTGCAATAGATCTCGTAAAGACGGATAAACAAGTCTATCAACGGGCTGGAGTATCAAAGTTCAAAGATTACAGTGCTTTGGCTGAAAAGGCGGGAATAGTCGAGCTCGGTGGAAGAGAGGCAGATGCATGGATCGGGTTGCACCCAGATTGGTTCGAGGTGGATGGAATTACAGCCACTCAGTCTTTCTCAGATGATGCCTCCGGGTCTCCCACGTTTGACTTAGCGAAAACGACCCGAGATCTATTATTAACAAGCCCCGAGTCTCCCATGATCGAGAGAGTGGCGATCCCACAAGCACGGGAGCCTAGATCGCCTTCACTCGAAGGGAGTAACATTTGTCTGACTCTGCCGGCGAGTCAAGAATCCAGCGCTTGTCAGGGCCCAGTACTTGTCCGGTTCCAAGCTCTGATAAACACCCTTGTCTGCATGCGTGCCGATGGCACCCATCAGCCCCGCAGATCCTTAGTAGGCCAGTTGTTGAACCAGGAAGTATACGTTCAAGCAGGCGTCTCAGGATTCAAAGAGTACATACTGAAGGCTTCGGAGGCCCGGGTTGTTGAGTTCGGTGGTACTGGGGGCTATGCATGGATACAACTCCATCCTGAACTGCTGAAACTTTTGGGCCTCGACTCAAATTTCACTTACGAGTGAAGACCGTCTGCATGTTTGCTGTACTGTAAATGATCTAAACAAGAACGATTGCCGTTTCGCTTCCGGAATAACAGTGAACAAGACTACGTCAAATCGGATAACTCTTCTGTACCCGAGAGTCATTAGCATTGTGATATCGTGAATGCGAGGGCTCGAGCTGCCCAGAGGCGATGAAATTCACTGAACACACTGCTGTGTACGTCCGAACCAACGAGTTGATAAGGTCTTCTCCTACACTCAAGTTTCGCATGTATATCCACTGTTTTGGAACTGTCACATAATCTCCTCTAGTACGCTCTATGAGATATCAGCGATCAAATGGTTCGATTCCAGTGTCGTATAGACCCGCTCCACGTCGTCGTTCTCTTCCAATGCTTCTATCAGATCGTCTAAGCATTCTGCACCCTCTGCACCTTCCCCGGCCTCCTGCGGTTCAAGCGGCGCCCAGTTGACTTCGCTGGTAAGAACTTCGCACAGTGGGGATGTTGATGCAAAACCAGCTATCGCTTTCATGACCTTGCCAAGGTCTTCTGGTGGGCAGACCAGCTGCACAAATGTGTCGATGATGAGAACCAAATGAATAGCAGTTCGATGCAGCGAGCCTACCTCCACCCCATGTTGACCCGGTTCGTGCCATTCTGCAAAGTCGATCGAACAAACGTTCATGACTTGGTCCAAAAGAATTTCCATGTCATCGCCTATATGTACCTTTACGTAGCCGCGCTGCTGGAACATGAATTTGACAGGGGCCGAACGTGCCCTGGAGTCGAGCATGAGGGAACCAACCCACAGCACAGGGCGAAATATGCCCACCTGTATGAAGTCAAGAGGTCTTTGACATGTTTCACCGTGCGGTTGACGTTATCTGACCGACACTCTCTATGTGGCTGTAGAGTTGGTTTGCAGACGCGTCGCTCACGGGCAATACACTCACATCAAGATTCCGATCGTACCGTTGTACATGGCTTCGAACAGCATTGCCTGTCCGTGTCCCTTGGTCCGTTCGGCCTGTAAGTCATAAACCGTGAGAGAACGATTAAAGCGGTGCCATTCATTCACAATCTCAGGGCCGATACCTTGTCAAGTGCTTTCTCGATGTTCTCTTTGGGCACACCTGCATCTCTCGCTCTTCGAATGGCGATGCTCAGTAAACCGTTTTGATCCGGGTTTGCAGAACCACCCGCTGTATGGCAAGGATGAGTCTGACCCCAGTCAACTAACGGACGACCAACCTTTTGCGGCAGACACAATGTCCTACACACGCAACATGAGTTCCGTAGAGAAAAATGGTGCAGGGGTGCATACACGGGCAGCCTTGCCATAAATTTTGGACTTTTTAGCATCCTCAAATCCTTTGCGGTGCTTGATTTTAGACCACTGGCAAATGTTGCAACTCGCAGTCAGACTCGGCCCGGGACTTTACCACTGGAGTCGAGCCAGTACCTTGTTGTGGCCTGCGAAATGGGTTTGGGTCGTTGAGAATGATCGCAGCGTCGTTCGAGTCTCTGGCAGAGCATGTCCTGACCGGATGACTGCCCTCAGGAACATTGAGCTCTGCAAACTAACCCTGAACTGATCTGTAGACAGTAAAGCGCTTGCATTGCACTGTGTGACCATTTTGGAGGTTGTCTCTCACGCCTCGGAGCAAATAAGATCTGTATTATCTGTCTGTACATGTACAGCATTGTATGTACGATTCGAACGACCAACACGTTTCAGTACGGAAATTTTACCACTGTAGTATATTTCACCATGTGCCAGTGATCAAGGAAAATATAGCCATGTTAATCGTTACACGATATTTACACCAGTGCAACTGAACCTGCACAACCATTACGCCGAAATTTCGACCTTCTTGCTGTCCAATGTTTCCGCTCGGGACAGCTGCCGTCCCTTGCGGGATTCAACGGCACGCAGGGCTGCAACTAGATCAAAGTGGAAGAACGGCGTCGCATTTGTCAGAAGAGGTGCAGTCTCTGCTCTGGCCAGAGAGGGTTGACCCGTTCCGTGCGACTCCACGTCAATTGGTGGAGTCTCCAGATGTGCCTTCCAAGCAGCTCGGTGTTCATCATGATAAGCGACAACAGGCGCGACTTCACTGGGTAAATCCACCGGTGTTCCAATACCAAAGCCACCAGCGATAAGTGCTCGCTGCGACCAAGGGGAATGAATCGAAGCGAAATGAAACTAAGGTGACGTTCAGCGCATGATGCGGAGCCATGAAATAAATACTGGCTTCTACGGGTCCGTTGGTCCACCGCTCGACTTCGTTGCGAGTATCAACCAGCGCTTGTACTGCAGTGGTATCAATTTGCGGTCTGATGAAATTCGTCTTGGTCAAGGTTATTATCAAATTGGATTAACGAGCTTACACCGAAGAAAAATCAAGGATAATCGCACGAAGCTCTGGTTTCCCTTCGTTCGTTTCCCGAGCTGCCTCGGCTCCACCAGAGGCAGGACCTGGGTCATTCCAGGCACGGTCTTGAAGCTTTATTTTGCCAACGTCGATGCCACGGCGCATATTTTCCTTCACGTAATCGACAATCACGGAATTGACAATCGAGCAATTGGGGTAGAGGTAGCTCTCTTCGTAGCGATAAATGATAATACCCGGCGCAGGAGGTATGACCTTGATCTCCGAGTTGGTAACGCCATCGGGACGGAGAGGAAGAAAAACTTCACGACTTTCACTGTTGTCTTGGGGATTGGTGAGGGTCACTTTCCCGAGAAAATAGCCACGAGGATGGGCAACCCGAAGGAGTAAAAGAGCCAACGATGCACAGATCGAGGCATAGATACCATCTTCAATTGTCGAGAAAACCGTTACCAAGACGGCCGCAAGCCAGATCAGAAACTCCAAAGGCGATACGCGCCAATATCCGTACACCTGAGCAGGTGGAGCCACAAGATCGGCGACGGCGTGTATAATGATCGCTGAGAGACCAGCAGTCGGGATCCAGTAGAACGCGGGTGTGAGACCGTACAAGGCAACAATAACCACGATGGCTGCTGCAACCCCGCTAGCAGGAGTGCGGACACCTGACTTGGATTGCAACGCTGATCGCGAGAATGATCCAGTAGCAGGGTAAGCATGGAAGATGCTTCCAAGGGTGTTCGTGACGCCTATTGCAATCAACTCTTGGTTAGGGTTGATTTTGTAATTATTCACTCGGCCAAACGCTGTAGGATGGTGGTGAGTACTTTCTAGGCGCAGAGTTACTCCGACGCACACTTTGCGATCGCAATGTGTTCCAATAATAGGATGATAGTGGCGACGGGGAGCTGAGGGCCAAGAGCCCCCACCAGCTCTGAATCGATGTGAACGGGGCCAACATGCTGGAAGCCCCTAGGGACCGTCTGAAGAATTTTGATCGGATATCCATGGGACGTTTTGCGGTGGCGGCAGTACAACCAAGCTGCGATTGTCAGTATCAATATAACAAACGCATTCCTAGCCACCATGACGAAGAAGAATACCCGACCTGATTTTTTTGTCTCAGTCATCGCATCAGGTGGCGGCTCAGTTCGACGACTCACCAGCTCGGGGGTAGCGCCGTTGAAGTCTCAAGCAAGCCATTCGAATAGAATAGACTGCGACGAGACCCGTCAAACCCCATGCAGCATCTAGTCTAGTTCTCGGCAGACCCTTGAGAGTATTGATAATGACTTTGTATGGGGCGGCTCTTGTACTATTGGGGATATGTATGAACGATGAAGAGTAGTTGGGGGCAGATGACTTACTTGAAACCAGTGATGCCCATCAACCCGGGAAGCTGAGTTGCGACAATGTTGATGGCTGAACCTGTCATGAAGCCGCTCACTGCGGGCGCAGGAATGAACTCGATAAGCCACCCGATCCTCAAGAGCCCGATTGCAAGGACGATGAAACCACAAATAAACGCAATTGCAGTTGCTATTTCTGGTGCCTGCCATTTGCCGGGGTATTTGGCATCGACTTGGGCAATGATTTGGGCAGTAGTGATCGACATGACGGCAACTGGGCCAATGGACACGTCCTTTGAAGTTGCGAAGAACTGGAGGGGGGATTGACAAGGAGTGTAGATGAAATATCCAGAGTACTTACACAATATAACAAGACTCCGACGAATGAAGAATATAAACCATATTGGGGGGGAAGCGTCGCCAACTGGAGCCGAGAGATTGAGCGCGATGAGAGCAAGTGGAGCGGAATATCTACCTGAGCGTAAGACATACCCTGGGGGACAACTACGATGCCAACCGTGATGCCGGCGATAAGGTCACCTGTCAACCACCCGAAATCTGCACAGTGGCGGCAATGAGTGACGGCGCGATACGGCCCCTGGGGACGTACTATATCGAGTGATCCAGCCGAAGATTGGAAAGAGGCTGGTGAGATAGTCAATTATCTAGACGCGTATGTATGTAAATGACAAGTGAGCGGCACGAGACCATTGAATGACTGACGGCCCTCCTGGGATCCTTGAGGTGGTCCCTGAAGTAAGTGGTAGTGGATATGACGGGAACGCCATCCTCGGGATAAGCTATGATCTTGCCGGCACGTTTTACAATGGATACCATGGCAGGGTGAGGTAAAATAAGACGCGAGATAGATCGCGCAGAACCTGGGAGTGTGTCGATGAGACCCACAAGCCAGTCACTGGACTGACCTGACCACGGTATGTTTTGATATACTTATCCTAGTTGCATGGGAGGGAAGCACGCCATTGTGGATGAGATTGACGAAAAGGGTCCGGACGAATATGGGTTCGGCTATTCTGTCCGATCTGTCAATGGCTGTAAACCGTAGTGCCTTTGTTGTTTGAGCGCTGGTGGTGCTGTAGTAGCCAGTCAGGTCAGTAGTAGCTAGCAGCAGTAATAGTAAGTAGCATTCTTCTGATGGCTCTCTGATGGCACGTGTCCAGAGTTCAACAACGCCTAATACAACAACAACACTCAGCTCAGCTTTCCTCTTCTGACGACGACCGAAATGTCCACTCAGCCAAAGGCTGTCCCCCTCGTCGCCCCTGGACACACCCGTCCGGTCACCCATCTCTCCTTCTCACCAATCCTTGAAGACAACACCTATCTGCTCGTTTCCAGCTGTAAGGATGGAAATCCGATGCTCAGAGAGTGGACCGGTGATTGGATCGGCACATTCCTCGGTCACAAAGGCGCTGTGTGGTGTACCAAACTCTCTCCAGATGGCTCCAGGGCCGTATCCGGCAGCGCCGATTTTACAGCGTACGTCCTCCCCGTCAATCAGGCTTATCATGACCTCATTCTGCCCTTCGATAGCAAGATCTGGAACACCTTTTCCGGAGACGCGCTCCACTCCTTCCCTCACAACCACATTGTCCGAACGGTCGCCATTTCAAGGACTTCCTCTCACATTTTAACCGGTGGCCAGGAGAAAAAGGTCCGCATTTTTGATTTGGCGCGCCCAGATGCAGAAGCCGATCTCCTTGGCGATCCTGGATCAACTTCTCACGAAAAGACAGTAAAGAGTGTCGTCTGGGTCGGCGAACACACTGGCGTGTCAGCCGGTGAAGATGGAATCATAAAGTGCGCCTTTCCACTAGACCGCCCCGTCACATCATATTCATATGTGCACAGGTGGTGGGATCTACGAACTCGGAAACTGACCACCTCGCTTGCTTTCCCGAAGCCCATCACGTCCATGGAACTCTCCGTCCAGACAAAGCGCCTCGTCGTCACATCAGGAGAGACAGTGGCATTCATACCCGCCTTGCCAAGCACAGCGCCGACCCACAGTCTGAATCTCCCATATTCGCCATCATCTGCTTCCGTCCATCCCATTTCGCAAGATCGTTTCGTCACGGGGAATCTTGGCGATGAATGGGTTCGAGTGCATGAAATGGACGGCAAAGAAAAAGAAGTCTTGAAAGGTCACCATGGCCCTGTACATTGTGTCGAATTCAGCCCGGATGGCGAAATGTACGCAAGTGGTAGTGGTAGGTGTCATAGCATCTTCTTCAAAAGAACATTACGTTAAACTAT
Source organism: Xerocomus potaroensis (assembly GCA_038088895.1). Taxonomy (NCBI): domain Eukaryota; kingdom Fungi; phylum Basidiomycota; class Agaricomycetes; order Boletales; family Boletaceae; genus Xerocomus; species Xerocomus potaroensis. The sequence continues at coordinate 9,628 of JBBPJT010000017.1, read as the reverse complement.
GTAATTCATCTTCCCTTTCAGAGGACGGTGAGCTTTCGTGCCTTTCCGTTTTCTCCCTGCATGACGGCTGAATCTTTGAAATGACGCAGGCACAATCCGGCTTTGGCAAACAACGCCAGGCAAGACATATGGACTATGGCAAGGACACACCAACGGTGGTTAGAGAGAAATGTCGCAATTGTGTGACAACATGGTGCATTCGTAGGATCCTGATTCTGGTTTGAGGGTGGTGACTTGGCTGTCAGACGAACTTGTAATATCCGGAGGGCATTTATATCATTTAGCGCGATAGGATCAAGGGGCAGTGTCCAAACACTTCACTTGAGGCATCTGGTTGTCCAGACGTCCACCCATAAGATAGCAAGCATGTTAATGGCACACACTAGACCGTCATCTCGCTGAACTGAGGCATAGCCGAAGGATTCAGGGCAAAAGGGTCCATTTCGTCAATTACGTGTGCCTTGGGAACGGTCATCTCCTGAGCAGGGCAGGAAGAAAGGGTCCGTGACAGCAGATGGTTACTAACTTGAAGGGATTTCTCACCTCATCGGCTTTGATCCGCCGTCGTCAGAATCCGCAGATGCTAGGGTTGTTAGTTGTTACATTCGGATCATGCGGTTTAGTGGTCAGTATGTTGAGGATGGGCTCCCACCTCCTCTCGTGCAACACACAGCAAGTGGCGAAGTGCACGTCAAAGTCTGTGCCAGACTTTTTATTGATCAGTGACGGTTAACCACCCAACTGCATTCTGCGAGCAAGATGGACTCGATCGCTGGTTTGTCTCCGCAAATTGAGCAAATTCAACGCTTCAATCCACAATCATAGTCACGCGGGCTAGAGTCGTCCTGTCGGAGGAGTCAACCACCATTCAAGTTGATGGTGGTTGGATGATGTGATCGACAGAGCAGGCCTTGGTCATCGCGCCTCATAGAACGAACGAGCAGTTCATCTTGTGCTAGTAGTTACCGCCTGATCCGACCGGTGTTCCCGCCACTAGCCACGGCGGGCTTCCACTGCGGCGCACTAGATCCATGGCCACCGAACGATCATGCCATGTACCAGCTTCACCATATTCATCCTCTGCGATAGGGATCGGTCCATTTTATCAATAACAATACACTACACACTCTTTCCTTGCGGTCCAAAAAGAGGCACGGCCCGATACCCCACCTTTTCATGTGCCTGAGCCTCGGTCAGTAATAAACTCGGCCAGCTGGTGTGTAAGCGATAAGAATCGATCAACTTTAACAATATCTTTGCTGGTGATCATTTATGATGGCATCACGGTGAGTGACGAAGATCGCTGGTGAAGAGAGTTGGTGTCTCAAATTTGTGATAGGGAGCGACAGACAGTATCACCTCTCGCACCGCTGGGTATCGATGCAGCGCTGAAAGCAAAGGAGGACCCTACATTCACGCCTCGTGTCAAGATTTTTGAAGAGTTTGCGCTCACGGATCGCGTTGGGCTCGTTTCTGGGGGCAACAGGGGTCTCGGACTAGAGATGGCGATCGCGCTCGCTGAAGCGGGTGCGCGGGTGGTGTACTGTTTCGACCTGCCCGAAGAACCATCCGACGAATTTAAGGCGTCTCAAGAGTATGTGGGCAGGTTGGGAAATGGGGCGAGGCTGGAGTACTTTAGTGCCGATGTGAGAAACCAGGAGGTGTTGTGGAAGAAGACGGCAGAGATCGGGGACAAGGAAGGACGGTTTGACATTTGTGTTGCAGCGGCGGGGATCTTGAAGCCACACATAGACTGTCTGGAGTACCCTGCGGATCAGTTTCGAGAAGTGAGTACGGCATGGATATCGATGCTGAGAGCACTGGCTGATCTGGAAATAGGTGTTGGAGGTGAACACGACGGGCGTGCTGTTTACTGCGCAAGCGGCTGGTCAGCAGATGTCGCGATTTGGGCGGGGAGGAAGCATTATATTGATCGCGTCGATGTCGGGCAGTATCACGAACAAGGTGAGCGGTAGCGGGTGTCTGGATGTGCCAAAACTGAGCGCAGCAGGACCACGCCTGGGTGTCGTACAACACGTCCAAGTCTGCGGTGCTGCAGATGGGACGGAGTATGGCATGTGAGCTTGGTCCTCAGCGGATACGCGTGAACACGCTCTCACCTGGCCACATTTATACACGGTGAGGGGGGATATACTACCGATATGTGTGGCTGTGCTATATGATCCCAACCCAAGGATGACAGCGGCGTATCTGGACAACCAGCCCGAATTGCTGTCGAAATGGTCTGGATTGAATCCGTTTGGACGTATTGGACGACCTGATGAGATGCGGGGTGTTATTGTCTGGCTTGCGTCGGATGCGTCCAGTTTCTGTACCGGGAGCGAGTGCGTGTTCTGATTGGCTACTGGATCGACGACGCTGATTGGCTTGCAGTATTCTCGTCAGTGGCGGACATCACGCGTGGTGAACGGAAGGTCACGTGCTGTGTTACAATGTAGTATATGCCATAAATGGAATGATCTCGATCGGCGCAGCAGACTGCGGACGGTCCCAAAATGCGCAGACTCGTCCAACGTTGAACTCGATCCACCATGAGCATGAGCAGGCGAAAAGACCCTCAGCCAACAGACATCGCAGAGCGTGTCGTACAACTCCAGCGCAGAAACGCTTCGTAAGTACTCACCTCACCTTCTCATCCCACTCCTCTTCCTCACCGCCGACAGTGCAGCGAGGCGAACAGAGAAACCATCACAACAGCAGCCAGCGCCATCCACATCCCCCAGAAAACAGATACCAACACCCCGCACAGAGGCTGATCCAGACGACTTTTCCCGTCGTCTCAAGATCTCCCCTCCCTCTCGTCCTCCCCAGCAGTCAAAACAACACACCAGGCTCTACAACCCCGACACAGACCCAATACCCGTCCGACGCACCCATGAACAAGATCACGCTTCAGACGCAACAAGCAGCTCTTACCTGCCTCGCAACACCGCTTCCCGTGTTCCTCCCTCCCACCACCGTCTCTTTGACCACCGCAAGGACGACCCCGTTCGCTTCTCCGTCCTCGCAAGCCCTTCCAACGGCCAAAAGGCTTCCCCAGCACAGAAACCTTCCACAGATCACCTCTCCGCCTCCTCCACCTCCTCTTATTCCCTCGCCTCCAGCTTCACCTTCTCTTCGACAGACAACTCATCCGCCTCTTCCCCCCTATTCGAAGGCAGGCCCCGTGAAGATTATCGAAACAACGCGTTCGCCGTTCAACTCAAGAAACTTTACCGCAGCATCTCTGCTCTCGAGTCAAAGATTCTCACAGAGGACACAGACGATAATCCCGAAGACACCCGCGTTCTCTTGCATCCCCGTGCCCGCGAGGTCTCCGACGAAGAGCTCGAACAGCAAAAATGGCTTAAATTAATATCTGACCATAAACGGTCAGTCCTTCCCTTGTTCCCTTTTCAGTCTTTCCCTCACCTTTGTCTCTCCAGACTAGCCGACATGATGCACAATCTAATGGAGATATCCATCTCTCCCTCCCTTCCTGCGTCCTTACGTGTCATCCCTGCCAAGTTCAATATCATCGTCAGACTCTGGACACATGCCTTTCACAAACTTCTCGAGGCCCTCCGTCGTGCTTCTTTTTCTTCACCTCTCGCCCTCGAACATCTCCAGGATTTTATCTATTTCGCTTACACCTTTTACACTGGTCTCTTTGAAGAACCTGGCCTCAAGTCCTTCCGTTCAGGCTGGCTCGAGGCACTTGGCGACCTCGCCCGATACCGCATGGCTGTCGCCGCCATGGTCACTAGCAATCAACTCTCCGGCGCAGCACTTGACGCTGTCTCTCGAGCAAATGCCGCGTCCGCAGCCGATCCCACTCAGCCTTACAAGTGCAAGTCACCTCAAAGCGTAAAATCCTCCTCCGACCGGCCCGCAGTACGAATCGACGACTCCCCTACTCCGAGCGTTGGTATTGTCGCTGCACGACTCATGGAGGTTGAGCCCGAAAAGGAGCGTTGGCGGGGTATTGCTAAAGACTGGTACGCACAGGGTATTGCAGACACCCCCGGTGCAGGGAAACTCCACCACCACCTCGGCCTCCTCAGTCGTGAGGTCGAGAGTGAAGAGCTGCGCGCAGTTTATCACTTTGTGAAAAGGTTTGTCAACGTTCCGCTTGGTTCAACTGTCGCTGACTATCTCCGGCTGTTAGCATGACCACTATCCATCCATTCTCGACATCACGGGAATCTATCCTTCCCATATGGTCGTCGACATCCCAGGCCCGGCGATCTCAGCCAGATGCAACAGCTCCGGGATTGTTTGTCCTCCTTCATGGAATGATCTTCACCAACATTCAACTTGACGACTTTGTTCCCACCCTTTCCCGTTTTCTCGAACGTCTTGAGATTGAGGGAGCTGAAGAACGTGAATGGATCATGATGGCGGTGACAAACATTGGCGCGGTATTGGAGTATGGTCGACCCGGCGGCGTTCTACGCAAGGTGGGTGCCACAGGTGGTCGGGATATTGGATTATCTCCTGTCCGGGTCGTTGCGAAGCGAAACACGACTGTACACCCTGAGGAGGATGGAGAAGAAAAACGGATGGAGGTTGACGACGACAGTGCAAAATCGGACCCTTTCCAAGCGCAGACCTCCCCCATGTTACCAGACAGCTCGCTGTCCACTGAACTCTCACCGGCGTTCAAATATGCTCTGCAGCTCGCATTCTCAATGCTCTCATTCGTCCTCCGCAATCCGACGCGCAAAGCTTCGCCCTTTTCCAAGTCTACTCTGAATCCCTACCTCAGTGTTTTCCTCACATTCCTCGCTACTATTGTCAAACACCCTGAACATCTCGCGGTCTTAGAGCGATTCATTCCATGGGAAGATTTGGCGATATTTTTTACCTCAATACCCAAGAATATACACAACTCTCAGGGACTTCATGTTCCTACTCCCGCTGGTACAGAACGCTGGATGATGCTCACCAGTGGCTGTGCTCCGCCACTCTCGGAAGACTGGTGTATGCGTGGAATGGAATGGGTTGGTCGCAGGGTATTTGAACGTGGGTACTGGAAGAGCGGGGAAGATCGTCGTGTGGAGGCGGAAGTGTTGGACATCGAGGAAGGTGGCCAGCTAACCGATGGCATCATTGAAGACGAGGACGAAGATGAACACGGCAGCGAATTCAAGGACGAAACTGTGCGGCGGTGGATAAGGATCACGCGTAGTGCGGTCAACTTGGCCGGGCTCGTCGACGGTTTCACATGGGTGGAAGGGACGCGCGAGTGGAAAGTAAATGGCGTGTTGGGAGCCAAAGTGCACAGGTGGAGAGACGAGGATCGCCGTACCTGCGAGCAAGAGGAGCTTCGTCGCAGAGGTCGAAGATGGACGGATGACGCGATGGACATTGATGTCGGGGATGCAGAGGAAGAATCTTCGGCAAGTGAGGATGACGAAGAGGATTCAGAAGAGGTGAAGGCACTCAAGGTAGGGTAACTCTCGTCTGTCATCAGCATTGGCTAAAGTGTTTGCAGGCACGGCGGCGATATCTGCGATCTCTACTTGCGTCTGCTCAACAGCTACCCCTTTCTTCTCATCACCCGAAACGTCGTTTGCGCCGACCTGCTGCTTCCGGCCCAACACTGACCATCGCTCCCGGTTACAGTATCCTTGTACTCGACACCAACATTCTTTTGTCATCGTTGTCCATTATTTCTTCGATTGTCGAGTCACTTCGGTGGACGGTCGTCATCCCGGTTCCTGTCATCATGGAACTCGATGGACTTTCCGCTAACACGTCCCAACTGGGTGAAGCCGCACGGGAGGCGGTTGGATACATAACGTCTCACATTCGATCGCACGCAATGTCGCTCAAGGTCCAAACGTCCAAGGGCAACTATCTTACGTCTCTCAGCGTCCGAACTGAACAAGTCGAGTTTTCCGATGAAGAGTCCTGGGAAAGATGTATGGACGACCTCATTCTCAAGGCTGCCATTTGGCAAGACGAGCACTGGGTTGACCGGTCTGCGCTTTTGAAAACTGGTGGAACCGTACGAGATACGAACGGTGCCGTCAAGGTAGTATTGCTCAGTCTGGATCGCAACCGTGAGTGTTTTTTTTTTCGTATTCTTTTACGTTTGAACTTATGGGTCCATTGCTCTCAGTGCGGCTTAAAGCTCGCTCGCGGCAACTGCCTGCGGCAGGCGAGAAGGACTTGGCTACCATCCTCGCTTGTGGGACGTAACAAGGACGGACGTTTTGATTACTCTCGTAATTCAACTTTTGATCCACGCTGTGAATCAGTCCGCCGGGAGACATTCGTGTCACAGTGGAGGATCTTTTCTGCTTTGCCAGGTAAGCTCTACCCATGGCACGCCGAGAAGCAGTACTTTGGGTCAGCGCACAATGGGGCTTTTGAGATCTCCGTAATTGATTTTATTGCATACCACCTGCGTCGTTCTTCTTCCTTTTTACTAGCGACCTGATTTAGTTGTATTTTCTTGCGAACCAATGAATTATTCGCCGCACGTGTGCTGGTCTCCTCATGTCTGGCCTCGATCATATCCAAAGGTACCGTAGTCGACCGATCATGTCTCGTACTGACTACATGACAGAGAAACAAAATGATCGGTGCCATGTTCCGTGATGAAGGGCCGCTGCGGACCGGACGACAGGGCAAGATGTAAAAAACGGCGCACAGGAGGTAATACTGCGGGCGAGGGCACACCAAGGCCCTGAGATCTTGTTGGCACCACGCGGGTCCCACCACCCAAGGCTGTCCTCGAAACCTCCACTGATCCGTCCGGGTATGATCGTGTCGGATGGCAGTAGGTTACGGAACGGACCCACTTCTCTCATCGGTGTCAGTGGTGCCTACTCCACGCCGCATGCAGCGGCCCGCTTCTCGTTCACACCGTTTTCTTACAGGATATGGAACATACGGCCCCTCCGCACCAAAGGGCCGTGCACCTTGCACCGCCGGTGGCGGGTGCCAGCATTCTTGCCCGCCTCGTCCGGTGAGAACCGGATGGACTGGTAAATGGGTTGACGTGAATGCGCAGCAAGGCCCACCTGGTAAATGCGGTCCGTTGGCAAGGGTCCGGTCGGTCCGACAAAGTCGCGCCCTCGGAGTGCCATAGTTATTTGACATTGATCTGCGGTAACTCGCGCGCAAGTTCACATCACCAGTCACTCTTCCCTGATCGGCGTAAATTGGGAGACATGCAAGTAAAAACGTGCTCCATGTCCGCGCAAGTCTGCAAATCGGGACGCGACAGTTCGCATCAAGGCGATTTATGTACAGACACCAGGCCGGCCAAAAACAGTGACATTGAACGCGCCGGTTGTCCCTCCAACTCTATGATACAAGTCGTTTTAAGCGTTTCGCATGGCGGATTATCCGTCATAGCTCATAGATCACATGCTCCTGAGTGAGCTTGTACTGAAGGACACCCTCGGGGAACCACCTAGGGAACAAGGTGAATCATGGTGTTTGCGCCGTCAATGCACACAACCTACAATTTAATCTCCTTTTCAGCGTTCTCGACGGTATCAGAGCCATGGCAAATGTTACGGCCTACAGCGAGGGCATAGTCACCACGGATTGTTCCTGGAAGTACGTGTTCAACGAAGTCGATCGGAAAAAGAAGGTGCAACCCACCGGCCTGAGAAAGGAGGGGGTTGGTAGCACCAAGCATGGCACGGCCAGTCTTGACAGCATCAATCCCTTCAAATACCATGCAGAACACGGGACCAGTCTGCATATACCTGATCAAGCCAGGGAAGAAGGGTTTGTCGCTGAGATCGCCGTAGTCTGTGGAGTGTGGTGAGTGTGAATGTGACGACAAATGAAAGATAAGTACGCTTTTCGAGATGTGCTTTGGAGGGAAGCGCGAGCTTTGCAGCGATCAGTTTGAAACCGCGTTTCTCGAAACGGGTGAGGATCTCGCCGATGAGACCACGATCAACACCGTCGGGCTGTTTAAGACGTCCGGTTTGTGGGCTCGTCAAACTGGGAGACGAGAGAGAGATTACCTTGACCATGATGTACGTGCGCTCGTGGATGTTCGGAGGGGGGGCCATGGTGATGGTATCTGGTCGAGAGATGTTCCAGTATTTTTCCGCGATCTTATCAGTGAATTTTATTATATTTATTTATTTATTATGCTTGACACAAACATGTGCAAATATTATCTCCGACAGGACCCACCCACCCGTTTGTGAATTTGAGCAAGCAAGAAAAGACAACTAACAAGATGATGAACGCGCTCGGACCATCTCTCGCTCCCTACGTTCGCTCATCCCGCACGCTCAAGAAATTTGTCACCCCTGTCGCTCTCTGGTATGCAGACTTGATGGGTCACCGTCGTATGGGCCTCAAGTACGACGACCTCCGTATGCGTTCGGTTTATTGTCATCTTTGCTAACGCTCATTCCTGTTTCAGAGGTAGAAGAGCTGCCTGAAGTACAGAGGGTACGTCGTCCTTGTATGATTAGGTCTTGATTCCGAGAACGTGTCATAGGCTTTGGGTCGGTTGACTCCCCGCGAGGCGTACGATCGCGCGTACCGCATGAAGCTGTCGTTGCATGCAAGTGTCATCCACAAAGATCTGCCAAAGGAACAGTGGATCTCAGCCAAAGACGTGTGCACCCTGCTGCCTTCTTGTGCATTCTTTCTCATTCTCGTCTTTTTACAGGACGTCCGCTACCTTAAACCTCATATAGAGTCTGTCATTTCAGAGGACGAGGAAAGAGCCGCTTGGGACAACATGACTGTCCGCCGAAAATAGACTTGTTTGCTTTATGTAGATGCCAGCGACTACCATTATTTTGGCCTAATGTTTCGCTCGCTCTAGACACCCCGTCATGGCACTCTAAATGTCTATTTGCCATTATGCGGATGCTACAACACATAGACTATCAAACTGTTGGAAACATGCATGGGTGTTTTACAAAGCTTTTTCAAGAGGAGAGACAACTACTTTTCCCTTGTAGAAGTCAATCACTTTCTTACCGACCACCGCAATGTCTGGCACAAGAATCAGTCAGTGTCGCACATGCAAATGAATTACACCTACTTGCACCAGTAATCCCAAACTTCTCATAGACCTTCTTATATGGACCAGATGCTCCCCATCCCGGCAAACCATATTGCTGCAAAAACATCAATGATACGGCAGTGATCGGACGTAAACCACTTACCTCGTGACTGTACTTTTGCCATCCGACGGTTGACAAGGCTTCTAGAGACAGGATCGGAGCACCACTCCTCAGGACGCTCAACCTGTATTCCCTGTCTTGCCTATCGAACACGGACCAGCACGGCAAGCTCACAACGCGAACTTTGAGGCCCTCAGTTTTCAACTTGCTTGCTGCTTCCAGCGCGATCGAAACCTCGCTTCCACTACTAACAATTGTCAAGTCCTCCTTGCCTTCGACTTCGTAAATTACGTATCCACCGCGTGCAGCATGTTCAATCGTAGATCCTTCAATGTTGGGAAGGTTCTGACGCGAGAGTGAAAGAATGGAAGGTGTTTCTCTGCTCTCAATCGCAACCAAGTAGGATGCGGAGGTCTCGTTGCCGTCTGCGGGTCGCCAAAAATCAAGGTTGGGGATCGCACGGAAGTGCGCAGCAGTTTCGACGGGCTGGTGTGTAGGTCCATCTT